>FIZU01021766.1:0-10525 GCA_900064475.1 Pseudococcus longispinus | reverse complement strand
ATTTCAGCTCAAAATTGACTTCCAAAAAACGAAATTTATAAAAAAATTTCTTTTAAATATTAAAATTTTTCCATTATTTCAATTTTTTTGTACAGTAAAAAAAAAAAATTTAATAGAGGGGGGTGTGCCATTTTTATGTCTAAGGCTAGAAAACTGCATTTAAAAAAGGTTAGGAAAAAAGTCATGAAAAAGTGGTGAATTTGGCTCAGAAGATTTTGTTAGTCACCCTGCGGATCATTGTATTATGAAGAGAGGACCCGGATCACGGATCACGGATCCCCAGAAAAAAGGATCCGGATCCGGATCCGTGGTCAGAAGATCCGCGTGAACTCCGAAAATTCTAGATCAGAGTGAAAACTTTTAATCAAAATTTTTAATTCTTAGCCTTCACTTTTGGTCCAGCCAACTTTAGTTCGTCCCTCAATGCGAGTGAAAATCGATTGAAAAAATGTGATCATGAATAACTTCTATCATCTTCCAAGTGAAAATCCTAAAACTGATGGTCCTGCAATTTGCCATATTTTCATATCAAGTAAATAAAAAATATGCAAAATTTTCACGCAAGTGTCGAAAAAATTGCATAATCAACGCCTAAGATGCAAAAAGATCTCCTCTTTGAAAATAAATTAGGCAATAGGCAATTACTTCGACATATATGTTTAAAAAATTGCGGTATATCTATTTCAATGAGAATTAGTTTTCAAAAAAACACACAGCATGATTTTTCTTCAAATTTTACGTTCAGATTTTCTCAAATGAGAAAATTTTTGGAAGATGTGATATTTTAATCTGTTTTTGGCTGAAAGGTGGAAATAGTGAATCTACATTATTAACATCCATTTTGATGACTGATGACGTTTCTTTAGATACTTCATTCGTCACATTTTCACCCTGAGCAATGGTGGAATATGCAAAAATCTTCAAACAGGCGTTGAAAAAATTGCATACCTATTCGGTTCCAAATTAGTGAAATAAATAGGTAGCTCCTGATGTAATGATCAATTAGGCAACTTATTCTACATCAATGCCGAAATAATCGTACTATCGATCTTGGAAGGTAATTTTCCCGAACTATCACACAGTATATTGGTCTTTTTAAGAATTCCATCTGGAAGGAATGTAATTGTCTAATTGAGCATCATTAGAAAGCCAACAAATTTGAATATCCAACTCAGATGTATGTAATTTTTACTCAACTTTTTCGACTCAAAAATTCGAAATACAACTTGTCTTAGCTTTTTTAATATTTAAAATTTTCTAAAAAAAGTCACCACTTTTGCTTGTTTTTCGACTTAAACCTATGAATTTTTTAAAATAGGGAGGTGGTGTCAGTCCCTACTTGCCCATTAAATTCAAAAAGATTCGAAAAATTTGAGTTGAAATCTGATTTTTTTAAAATCTAGTTTCTTATTTTTGTAACTGATTTTGCATATCTAGTCGTTTATGGCAGATTTTTGCAACTATAATCAAACTTTTTCAACTTTTTTCGTTTCTTTTAGAACTTTTAAATTGATTTTTCTAAAATATTTTACTGCAAACTACAGAAAATTCTTCAAAAATATAGAAAAGTGAAGATCGTTCAATCAATACTAGTGAGAAGAATCTGTCTAGATTAAAATGATGAGAACAAGGAATTGGTTATGCAAAATCTCAACGTGTAAAAGCCTAAATGGCGACTGAAGATTATAAATAGGGCATTAATTTATGGCTTTTCTGTGTTTCAGGAGCTGTCTCAATTTTTCTTCCTGAAATGATGAAATATGCAAGATATGTACAATTGTACATGTGTGTTGAAAAAATTGCCTAACTAGACCTAGAAATTGAAAAAATCAGCCCCTGTGATACCAAATTTGGCAACTAATTCGACACTAATGTTGGAATGCTTGTATTAAGTATTGTGTTAGATGTTTATTTTCAATAGAACACAATGCATTGTTATTTATTTGAATTGTATCTACTTTCAGCTATCTCTAAAATAAATTTTTTAAAAGTGATCTGCTTGTTCTTTCTTTTTATTTCAACTTGGAGTTATAAGTTTTTTCGAAATTTATGATTCGATTACAAATTTTCCGATATTAAAAGCCAACTTCTTTTTTTGAAATGAATAATATGTGAATCACTTTTCATATTTTTTTTATATGATCAGAGCAAACTATGAATAGACATCCTAGTTCCTACTTTTGACCACAAATGTCACGTGCTCTTTTCTCAGACAGTGAGAAGGAAGATTTACCAGGTTGGTAGGACCATATAAAGTTGCGAATATTAATTTCCACGTTTGAAAAAAATTAACAACTTCGACTGGCTGAACGTTCATCGGCCTCGCCAAAGCTTTCAAACTAATTACTCGACAAAGCAACCCAACGACACGGTACCTTCCACAGAGGGTTTTTTTTCGGGGCGTTTGATAAAAAGCCCTACAGGTACTGACAAGGTACCGGGTAAAAAGTTGTGTTGCGCGCCGGTAAATTGAGAAACCTTAAATGCAGCATTAACCTATTTAAGTTGTGAATTATTGGTAAAAGCGTCGGCACTAAGTTAAACTTTGGCCGAAGAGTTTCAAGATTAAAGCTTGTTTCAGAACTAAATCACCGAGTTTTGTATTTTAGGATTAAGATCGGCAAGAATCGTGCCTAAAGGAATGTTACCTTGGATGTACGGTAAATATTACGTGCTTACATTGTCCAATAATACAGGGGTTCTAAAATAAACGCCTGCGTGCCTTTATACACACTACCAGGGGGGTAATTTGATTTACGCACCCTACATGCGCCTCGTTGATATAAACCAAACATCGGTACTCGGGTAATTTTTCACCCCCCCTTCGTCTCCGCTACGTCGGTTTACTGCGAGAAAATTATAACGTATTGGCAAACACTGAAATAATGATCGGCTAAAGCGACGGATATGTTGCAAAGTACAAAGTAAAACGAAAGCATCTGTTGGAGGCTAGCAGACGTGTCCTAAAACTTGGTGCTCCTTAATTACTACTCATTACGGGAGTAACGGTGATTAGAAAGTGGGGCTAAGTTAAGAGGCTAGGAAACCCTTCGCTATATACCTCGTCCACCTATCGTCGTACTACCCTTAATCGCGGAATTTTATCCTTGATTACCCATCATTAGCGAAAGGCACTTCGTCATCTTAATATTCCAACCGTGTAACCTTATTTACGATCGGTACCCGCCAAAATGACCCGACAGTTGTTCAATTAAATTTTACTATTGAATTACTTACGATGCCGCCGTTGTCGTCGTCGTAATCAGCGATTTATTATTATTAGCTCGATTAATAGACTGCCGAATCGAGCGAGATATACAAGTGTATTTATCTCTTAGGTACAAATATACTTCTTCGGTGTAGTCTATGTTTGTTTCACCATATTACCAAACGGGGTGTTTTCTTCGGCTGGTAATGATAAATGGTGGTTGAAAAGATAAGCAATGCACGAATTATTGAGGTTGTACAATTGTAGATACATGTATAGTCCTCCTATAGGTAGGTATCTTATGTGTCATTTGTGTTGAATGCTTTAGGCTGCAATTGGAAGTTTATAGGGAGTAATTTCAACTTATACTAAAGGTATTTTTTTCATTTGCCAACCTCGTTTTACAAATTGGAATTTACAGTTTGAAGTTTTACCTTCATCCAAAAAGAAATTGACGGATATCTAAACTTTATGACAAATAAGCTTTTCCAATTCAATTATGGTCCAACTTGTTCTTGTACTTAGGATCTGGAAGCATGGATTATACTTAGTAGCAGCCTTCGGAGGTGAAAAAACTTCTCACTCCTCATTTCCTAGGTAAGTTTTCAGAAAGGGTTCAATTTCTCAGTTTTTAAACCTTTCAACTTCGAGAGTATTTTTCGACCTTCTTGTCATGGGATTTTTCAAAAACTGTAACAGATATAGAAAGGTATGGATTGAATATGATAATTTTTTCTTTACTTACCTGCCCCTCTCGGAATTTAGGGTTTATTGCAAAAAAAAAAAAAATCAAAAGGTCTCATAACCAAGAGTTTTTCTTTTTGTTGCTCGTACGAGTCAGTCTTGTGAGATTTGGTGGGGGGGGGGGGGGGGGGGGGGGGGGGGCATTTTTAGTGCAAAACCTGAGGTGGTTGAAATATTTTAATTTCAGAATCTGAAGATGAGTTTATATTTGCAGTATTTATTTATTTAGTAACATCTTATTGGATGAAATCTTTCAAGAAACATTCATGTATTTTTTGGAGAAGAGAGGGGGGGGGGGATTAAATTGTTTACGATCGACTTAAAATCAAATATCGATATTAACTTATCGATATTTTAGCACAGAATTCAGGATATGCTTTTATTATGAGTAATTCCGTGAAAAAGTCACGAAATTCCAAAACGATGACTTGAACATTTTGTCAGATATAAAAGATTTTGGACTTGAAAAATTTTATAGATTATGCTGATTTTACAAATTTTGTCAGAGTTCAGGCTTTTTTTAGACATGAAAATTTTCAAAAATTCTGACTTTTTGAACTTTTAAAAACTTTGTAAGGAAGCAGCTGACTCGACTTTTAGACATTTTGTCAGACATTACACTTTCTGGATTTGGAGGAAAATTTTTCAGATTTCAAAAACTGCAGAGATTATGCTGACTTTTACATATTTTGTCTAACTTTTTTTGGACTTCTTAATTTAAGCTTTTTGCACTTGGAAAATTTTAGAGATTCCACAGATTTTTAGACATTTTGTCAGACAGCCTTCAATCTAAATTAAAATTTTGAAAATGCATAAGTTTCTAATATGACTTTTTGAAATTTGGAAAATTTCATGGATTCTGAATTCTGATTTTTAGACATTTTGTCAAAAATTATTATTTTTGGACTTGGAAAATTTTGAAATTTCAAACGATTTTTTGTACCTAGGTCCTTCGAAAAATTCAGGATTCTTGCTGACTTTATATTTTTTTAGTCAGCCTTTAAACTTTTCGCATTTGGAAAATTTTGACATTTTGTCAGACATTTGACTTGACTTTTTGGACTTGAAATTTTTTGTTTTTTGAGGTTTCAAACGACTTGTTGCAGTTGTTTAAAAAAAATCAGAAATCACGCTGACTTTTAGACATTTTGCAACACAGAAATTGTATTGAGTCAATCTGAAAATCAGCCACGAAATTCTTCGAATATGACTTTTGGACATTTTGTCAGACATTAGACTTCAATTGACTTTTTGTTACTGGGAAAATTTTTGAGAGTTCAAAGGTTTTTTTTAACTTGAAAAAAAAATCTGAAATCAAAGTGACTTTCAGATATATTGTCAGACAAAAATTATATTGGATCAATCTGACTTTTTGGACTTGGAAATTCGAAGACTCTTGACTTGACTTTTAATTTGTTTCCAGTTGGAAGGAGTAAAGGCATATCTTATGTTCAATACTTTCATAAGTAGTGTGACAACAGAACCAACCAGGGAAATCCAGGTGGCAGAACCCTGCCCCCCCCCCCCGACGATGCTTGAAGGGCTGAGTTTTAGCATAGGAAATATTTTGCTATGGGTAATTTCCCGAAAAAAATGACGAAATTTCGTGACGATAACTTTTAGACATTATGTCAGACTTTTTAGGACTTGGAAAAATTTTCAGATTTCCATTGACTTTGAGACATTTTGTCAAACTTTTTTGGATTTAGAAAAATTTTCAGGTTTCCATTGACTTTTTGGACTTGGAAAATTTTCCGAGATAATGCTGACTTTTAGACATTTTGTCAGACAACCAATTCAGATTTTTTGAATTTGGAAAATTGACTTTCAGACATTTTGTCAGATTTCTTTGAACTTTGAAAAATTTTCAGATTTCTATCGACTTTTTGGACTTGGAAAATTTTCAGAAATATAATGCTGACTTTTAGAATTTTCAGAGACATAATGTTGACTTTTAGACATTTTATCAGACCAATAATTTAGACTTTTTGAACTCAGAAAATTTTTCAGAGTAACTTTCGGATATCTTGTCAGGTAGACTTCTTGGATTTGAAAAATTCCAGACATTACACTAATTTTCAGACATTTTGTCAGACTTTTTTGGCCTTGAAAAATCTTTAGATTTCCATTGACTTTTTGAACTTTGAAAATTTCAGGGATAATGCTGACTTTTAGGCATTTTGTTAAACAAACAATTTATACTTGAAGAACATGAAAAATGTCAAGAAAATTTCAAATATCAAGTCTTTATGAATTTGAAAAATTCAATGAGCGAAATCATATCGTATGTTTTATAGTTGGGGACTTTTTTTCCTACAATATCGAAAATGTCGATATTTTAAAAAAGTCTACAAAATGACTAAAAAGACATAAAAATAGACAAAAATCTTAAATTTTTATTTTTGAGGTTCAAAACGAACTTCTGAAAAACCGAGTGTAGGGTGATGGTGAACTGGGTTCAAAATTTTGATTATTTTCCCAGTGAAAAACCGGAATTAGGACATGTTCATCTTTTTTATTTTGGATATAGTAGACTTCGCCAATTTCTCGGTCACAAAGTATAGTTTTGACATTAAAAAAGCCGCTAGTCCTTCTGTCCACTCAAACGTTATATTTTGATCAATCTCTGTTTTCATAATTCAGCTAATCGTAAGTAAAGTATATATAAATATTTCACGAGTTTGAAGTTTTCCAAATGAAATTTTATATTATGCACAGAGATCCAGCACACACTTAATTTGACATAAAAGAAGCTGGCATAAGGCATTACCAAATGTAATGGTAGCAGAACTTTATGCCTGACGGTTTGACGCTTTTTTTTAAATCAAGATTTTGTCGTATTTTCTCACATAACTCGGGAACGACTCAATTTTGAAGACTTTTCATAATAACTTTTTTGAAAGAAGATAAAATTTCCTTTCAAATAGTATGATCACTTTTCAAATTTCGATAATATTTTCACATATGACATCATCGCGATAAAATACAATAATATAAAAAAATGCTACCAAATCAAAAAGTAATTATATCATTCGAAAGCTGATTTTATCCTCTTTCTAAGAAGTTATTATGAAAAACTACCAAAATTGAGTCTTTCTCAAGTTCTTCCCGAAAAACAATGAAGAAATCTTGACAAAGAAACACCGAAATCATTGAGCACAGAATTTATGACCAATGACCAAGATCAACTGACCATAGCAAGGATAAATGACCTAACCCGAATAGTTGCCGATACTGATGGTTTAAAAAGTAAGGGGTTTTCTGTACATAGTGAGGAAAACACGACCCAGCACCCAGGTACCAGAATAGTTGTCGAGTTTCACAATACAAGGCGAATAAAAGGAAATGAAGGTACATTATAAAAACAGGTTTTCATATTTAGGGTACGTTCTGTAAACTCGAATGAATCAACCTAGGTACCAATGCCAGAAGAGTTGCCGATCCAAATAGTGGAAGGCGCCAAAGCTAATAGCGAATGAATTTCTGACAGGTAGGGATGTTGATTATATTGCATACCCAAGATGTATCTGGGCGATTCTCCAATAATACACTAATGTTGCAATTATGGACTGAGGATAAGTACCTTACCTACTTATGCTCGTCTATAGTTCGATATCTGAGGATTGGTAAGCTGGAGGATTCGATTCGCTAAAAGCAAAACGCGAAATGCTGGAATCCGGAGACCGGAGAGGGTAAAAAACTACAGTCTACGCACATACTTACCACATACGTAAGCGTAAGAAAAGACCGCGACTAAGTAGACGGGGCATGGCGTGGCAGGCCATACATAGGCATAAATCAAAACACACGCGCACACAAAAACGGTTAATATTTGAGGAGCAAACTGTTATCTTAACAACTATATATGTGTATTCGACTGATAAATACAGTTGGCTGGACGAATTTAATGGGTTCTTGGTATTTTATCTTCTATGTGAACGAGTAAACTGTAATCAGGAAGAGAGACGGAAAGATAACGAAGCGAGAGAACTTATTTTAAGAGAAGAGAGAATATCGCCTGCCATGTTTCTTCGCCAGGCCGGAAACTTTTGGGAGTGAAATTTTGGGGAAAAGGGTGCCGGAGACCGCAATCAGGAGACTTCGGAAAACTAACACAACTTCGGTTTTGGAATGGAGTACGGCGTCGAATGCCGAATAAGATACGCCGCCGCGCCGGCAACGGCAAGAAGTTTATCTCTCATTGAAAGTAGGTATTAAGCTTTAAAGTCAACCGAACCTAATCACAGAATTAGCGGCAGCTACTTTCAAGAACTGCGATGCTTTTCTTTAACTTAATCATTAATGATTAGAATAAATACTACGACTTTCTGCGAGTTTCGCCTTCGCCAAGCGCGATTATACTACGTATATAAACTTTTATGCAAAAAAAAAATTCCAACCCTCGCGCCGCCGGATCGGATGGATGGATCCTCTGGACGACGCCATTTTGTATATTACGAATATCGGCGGCGGTTATTTTCAGGTCAGTACCGCGCCTTCGTTCCCGGCGACCGCCACCGAAGTGGTTTTTACGTCGTAGCCGAAACCGGCGGCCTATGAATACGGAAACGCAACGAAAACTGATATTTATTGAACGATAAAGAAATTAAATTTACCAGACGAGATACGTTAATTGATGCAAACTGCAGCGGAACTCCGTAACCCTTATATTTAACGAATAACTTCGCTAAAATGTCGGAAATAGCTTGTCGTACCGGAGAAATTGAAATTTTAATTTATTTATAGATGAGGTTATCGAATAGCGCCATTTCTTACATAATTATTTTATAAATTACTCCGCGTATATATATTCAAAGTAAATTTACCAACGCAACGTTCCACTTCACTCCCCACCTTGACGCTGGTTCTCTCTGTGTACTCCTGTGCTGTGCTTACCATTTCGCGAAATTACTTTACAACTGGTGCGAACGAATTGAGGGTGGAGATGGGTAAGTGTGAGATTATCGAATCTATTTTTATAAAACGTTAAAGTGTATCGTTTAAGATGTAAGATGAGATGTTTGGCTAGGTTTCGATCAGCAATACTCTATGAACGATTGTTTGTGGTTCAAGAAAAGTGCTTGATTGCTTTGCGAAAATAGTGGTATTTTGGGTTTGATGTGGATTTTTTTTTGTATCTGTCAATTTTACGAGTGCTTCGTCCATTTTGAAAACAGTTGAATGAGGTTAGTAGAAATTTAGATATCTTATATCATGTTTAAAAAAAGCATCAGTTTTTCTCAGCCTTCCAAAAATAATAAATATGTAGGAATCTATACCAAGGGGGAGGGGAGGTTAAGAATTTCTTGATTGAAATTACGAAGGTATTTCAAATAACCAAGAATTACAAATTTTGCCTAAAGAAGAAAAGCTTCTGAAGAATAGATATCGTTTTTAGCTTTTTGATTCAATTGGCAAAGAGATCTAGTTCTCTAAGCCTACCAAAAAAGGTTTTGGTTAAAAAAACTGGCAATTTTGAACAAAAAGCCATTAAATCATACCTCATAATCCTTTCTACTTATTAGGTAGGCATTTCAACAAAATGTCATAACAAATCACACCTGATTGTACCTTTCTATCGTTCCTCAATATTCCAATGAAAATCCACGAACGTCAGGTGAAATTTTTAAAATTTTTTTTGAGCATTTTCCAGAAATTTTGACCAAAATTAAGAATGTTCTTTTTAGATTTCTTCGCATTTCGTGAATGTTGTGGCTTCATGACGAAATTTAAATAATAAAAAAATCAGGTGCCTACGCGGAATCAAAATGAGACTAGGACGCAATATTTCCACACCCCCCCCCCCCCCCCCCCCCCCCTGGAAAACTCCAACCAAAAAGTAATACTAATATCATATTCAAGATCACTCACTTTCGAACTATCTGTAAAACGCAATTATTTCGGTGTTTTGAAATTCCACCAAAAATTGCCAAAATCGTGGACGATTTTTAATAGAATTTCAAAAAATTGAGTCAAGAGTTGATTTTAATTAATTTTGGACCATCCATAGCAAATTTCTTGATCATTTCGAATAATGAGAGACCTCAATTCTTAATTTACTTCCATTGCTTCAGAAATCTTACTTTCTTGGCTAAAATTTGCAATACCTCAAGAACAAAGGAATAATGCCAAAAGGTAATATCAGATTCGAGGGCAACGATTTCGAATTATAGTCCGTGCAATTTATCTTGAGCCCTCACTAATACAAAGAAAAGTGTACACAAAGTACCAATAGAGCAACGGCAGTTTAGCGGGTTGCATAATACTCTTGCCATGCTCCGGGGCCGCTGACGTGTAAACAGCTCTGTTATCAGTTATCACTTGTTTTCAATCATTAAAGGAATTAGTATTATCAATTAAAATAATCACAATCACTTTAAATTTGAACTCAAATGATGAAAAAAAATTAAATTCGCCACTAAACGAAATAAAAAAATAGTGAATAACATTTCAGCTGCCCCGAAGCACGGCAGTAGTATTATGCAACCCGCTAAACTGCCGTTGCTCTATAACCAATCAGATGGCTAGAAATGCACTCGTTGTTGCCACAAGTTACAAAAATTGAAAAATAAT
>FIZU01021765.1:0-18718 GCA_900064475.1 Pseudococcus longispinus | reverse complement strand
GTACGATTCACACAACGTTTTGAAAGTTGCACTTTGTAAAATTTTCTCCGAACGTTCGTAATTAGCCGGATTGACCTTACTTACATAAATACGAGTATTTTTTACATTTAAAAATTGTTTTTAGGAATGGAAAATTTCTTATATTTTATTGAAGGAGGAAGAGACGATGATAGTAAGATGATTTATTTTAGCTTAATTTTTATTTTAGGTAAAAATCAACTTCATATACTTTGTAGGTCGTCCATACAGGAATTTATCTGAAGCATTTCATCGATACTTTACTCATATCACCGCTGTAATGGTAAGAGAGCACATCCATCCAGAGGTTCCAGATAATAAAGATGGTTGGTATAATTAATGTATTTAGTTGGTATAAAAAATCATGGACTAAAACAAAAAGTTGAGTGAAATTCTCGCTGAACAAAATATCAAAGTATCCTTAGCTTCGTCAATTCACCAAAAAAAAAACTACAGTTTTTGAGAAATAAGTACCTAAGTAGTCCTGCAAAATAATTACATGTTTTTTCATTTTTTACAAAAAAGTAAATTAATGAAAGTTTTAAGAACATAAACACACTTTTAAAATGAAATAGACCCTAAAATTATACAGTGTGTTTCATAGTTCATATACCCCCTTTAATCCAATAAGGAGGCAACTCATCCTGAGTACGAGTATGCATATTTGCCTGCCGTTCAGATCACAGGGACAAAAATTGTAGCTTTGAAGATATTTATTTACGTAGTTTTTGCCATCGAGAAGGACACTGGCCGAATCGAAACTAAAGAGACTCAAAACTTGTAAAGTCAACAAATTTTTGAAAAATTGATCTATTTCGATTGAAATTGACAACTTTTGTGATTTCAGTGAGATTTTGTCAAAAAATGTTAAAAATGAGTAATTGAAAAAGTGCAAAATTTTGAAAATGTTTTCAACTGTTTTCGAAAAATTTTCCAATTACTTGAAGCACGGTGTAACTTTATTTTACCTGTACTAGAAAAATCCGATAATTTGTCGACAATTCCAATTTTTTCAACATTGTCAGCAAATTTCTCATTTTTAAAAAATACCGCTGGCAAATTTGTCATTTGTCCCTTCCATCCCCTCCAGATTTTTGATCAAGTTTCATCTCCGAGCAATTAGTACTAGTTTTTTTTATACCAACATTCAGTGGTGTAGCCAGATAGTCGTTCAAAGGAGGCGGGGGGAGGGGAAAGTATCCATTAGTTCATTAAAATGAGTAAGAAAATTTTTGCAGTAAAAAGCATTTAAAAGCTTAAATTCCACCATTTTTTCCAAATTTTCAGTTGTCGAGGCATGTCCAGACCCCCTCCCCCCCCAATACGCTACTGCCAACGTATATCGGGTTAGTTTCCAGAGAAAGCCTATTTGATCACAAAATATTCAAAAAATGGTGAAGAAAATTACCTACTGGGAAATTTGTTGCGACAATTCAACAAAATTACGAGTTGGACTAGCGCAAGAAAAGATGGTTTTTTCAGTGGCACAAAATTTGGCACGGATTCAAATTTATGAGCACTTTTCTAAGAATTTTCACATAACTATCACGTGAAAAATGAGTTTTTCCTGCAATTCGAAGAGTATAGGCAAATATACATAATTTTACTCAGGATGAGTTGCCCTGTTACTGGACTGAAGGAGGTGCTCAGTTTATAAAACACCATGTAGATGGATTTATATTGGGTTTTCCTGTCATTTTCATAAATATTCGTGAGGATTCCATTGAAAAAGACAACAATTTCAGAAAGCTACAGAAATATTAATATACATTCTTGTCCTTTTGTATTGTTCAGAGTTCATTAAATTAAACTCAATTCTTTGAAAAACGTTTCGATGAAAATTTTCAAAAAGCGCGAAATTTCTCACAAATACAAAACATTTCTTTATTCATCGCCCACCAGTGGGATTGTTTTGAAACTTGAAAACTCTTTTAAGCCAATATTTTTATCATTTTTTTTTTTAGAATTTTTGAGGAAATTATTGCTTCTGGAAAAAGAATTTGAACAAGATGCTCGGTTAACATTGAAATATTTTTTCAGAAATATTTTTTTTGGTATGCATGAATAATTTCTTATTACCTACTTAACTACTAACAAATTATTCTCATCATTTTCGACCTGCTTACGAATTTTTTTAAATTCAAGAAACTCCTAAGATTGACTACGATTTCTTGAACAATAAAGTGAAAGAAGAGGAGATCGTTTTTAATAAAAAGAAATCGAATAACGTTCATATCGAAACCATAAAATATTGGGAAATAATGGATAAATTGGTCAAAAGAATAGAAGAAAGAGATCCTCGTACTCCGAAACTAAATACAAGAAAAACAGTAAAAGGTGATTCAGTGACTGGTAAGTATCAAGTATACCGAATTGGTTTCCCTATCATTTCACTCACATTTGTTCAATTTTTATTGGAAGAAAAGTATGCTTAATAACTAACCACGTAATTGAATATTTGCTCGTAGAAAAATTAATCAAAAGCAACGCTGTCGAAATAATACGAAAACTCGAAGTAAGGGACTTGGTGATACGAGGCATCGAACCAAGCAACCTTCCCAAATTGAAGAGCGGATCCGAAGCAGAGGCATTTCAATTTACGGTCGAACACGTAGTCAAGGGTACCGAAGTTCATCAGAAATTCAAGTTTGTACCATTACAGCCCGATAACCTAAAATGGGCTATGACCAACGTATTTGCGAACGATTATTCGCAAATGGGCGAGGTCTTACTCGAAGGAGATTTCTCTGTGGAAGCTCGAGACGTAATTTCTGCTGAAAACTATAACAGCTTTTCTGCCGAGATCGCCCAATCGGCGAGTAATGAATCGTTCGTAACAGACGCTGGTTCATTTATTTCATCTAACCAATCGTTCAGAACGATTAATGATTCATTAATGAAGTCTTCGGCCAGTAGATCAGTTTATGCTTCGAATCAGTCGTATAATAAAAGTAACGCTTCGATGAAGTCTGCCAGTGTGCAAGTTCTAGACGAAAGTCAATTAAAAGCGAATCAAGCCGCAGCCGCAGAGATTAGGCGTAACATGGCCATAAGAGCATCTACCCAAGCGGCCGATAGATCTTCAAAGATGAATTTTTCAAGACCTGGAGATGTCAGCCATTTAGCATCTTATATGGCGCCCGACAAACGTGGAAATACTTCGAATTACGCTGATGTTAGCCAGAATGTATCACGGTCTAATATTGGACGAGATCATTCGGAATATTTTGATAATTTTTCGAAGGAAAGTCGTTATACGAGTAGCCAAATGATTGCTGCGTAATCAATATCGATCTACCGAACTTGGAGTTTTCTTAAATACCTATCTACGTACCTACCTAGTTATATAAGTAAATGAATATTTTTCAATTACATATTACTCATAAAAATTAACATTTATTCAGTCTGAGATGTGAATTATTTTTTCAATGGTTAGTGAAGGAAGTATACAAGTCAGGTATGCGTATGCATGAAGTTTGCTGCCTATTTTTTGTATTGAAGGCATAACAGTTTCTGAAGTGTTCATGTTAAATTCTATTGCAAATTGCTTACATTATAGAAATCAATTAGGAATAAAAATTGATCGTCTTGAATTTAATAAATTGCCAAGGCACAAAATAAATGTATTAGAAGGATTTTTTCCATAATTAAGGCATAATAATCACAAATTCATTATGTAAAGCTTCTTTCCAAGATAATTCAAATACCTACAGCTTCTAGATTTCTTTTTCGACTCAATTCAATTCTCTGCGACAAGAAAATGAATATCTGCTGGATTTTAAAATAGACTAGAATACGCACAGTTACCTACATATTCAAGTAGGTAAAACTATGTATATTTCGAAATCCTTGTACGTGATAGTGAAAATGACAAGAATGACGTGGGGAATCAAACCATCTGTTGAAATATGAATCATGAACATACGTAGTTAATGCCATACCCTCTTGGAATTCAATTTTAAAACAATTTTACGAGCAGGGCTCCGTCTTGATTATGAAAAAACACCTGAATCAATAAAAAACATGGTTTTTTGTAACTTACCTAAACGTTGAAAACTACGATCACGAAACTCTATTCTGTTTCTCTCGAATAGTGGCAATAGAAGACAATGGAACTGACACGAAAAATGATTTCGTTTCAGAAGATTTTGATATTTTCCGCCACAATCATGGGTAATGTATGATTTGCATGATTTTTTCATTCTTATACCTAATTACCTACTTATATGTTCAAGAGTAGGTACCTAACTCTTTACTTTATATTTTTTAAATTACCTACCTAATTGAAAATATCTATTAATGGAATCCGCATAATTTATTTTCCTAGAATTAATTTTTTAACTGATATTAAAATGTTTTTAGGTTTTTTCATGATATTTTGTGAGGCCAATGTACTAATTAGTAAGTAATAAAGTATATCCAACTACCTACCTACCTACCCATCTCATATACCCTTTTAATTAAGCATGGAAATGATTATGTAAATGTGTAGTGCCTTTTGAGAAGGCGAATCTTTTTCGTGTTGATTTTTAATCATAAGAAAAATAACTATAATATTAGAAAATAATTTTTGCACCTTTGGTTACTCAAATTAGTAGTAATAGGTAAATAGGGTGTTCTGAGAGTCATCTGCCATCCTCGAAATTTGGATACAACCGGACAGGCAAGGATATACAGTGGTGCTCAGCGGGCTATTGCCCGCAGCGGCAAAATTCTGGGGCGGCAAATTATGAAGAAAAAATCGAAGATTTAAAAAATATACTTCCGATTTTTATAATGAATCAAAAATTTTCCTAATTTTTATGGTAAAAATCTATTTTTGCAAAAATGGAAAGTTGGCAAGACTGCAATGAAAATTTTTTAATTTTTTAATCGAAATAATTTTTCTGCATCAATAGGAGCCCTTTAGGTTCAGTTTTGGTACCAATTACAGGTTATTTCATTTTTTTGTAGGTAGCTCAAAAATCTCGATTTTCAGCCATCTGTAACTTTTCGATCTCCCGCTAGAGGGCAATAGGTGGTATCCAATTTCGAGGCCAATGCCCTTGAGAGGTGTAGAAACTCAAATTGCACTTTTTCAGTGGTGTGATCGAGGCACCAGGCAGGTGGCACAACCCAAAAAAGGCAAAAAACTGGGCATTTTTCAAAAATGACCTCACTTTGAGTACCCTCAGCTCCCTCCCCCTTTAAGCTAGGAGCCTAAAATTTCCTAAGATGCATCACCAACTCAAAATGAACCACCCTCTTGGATTTGGTCAAAATCCAAAATATGTTTTTTTTTCACTCCACCCTAAAGTACATGTTAACTAAAAAGTTTATTAAATTGTTTCACAAAAATACAACTGGGGGGTGGGAAGAGATAATGAACTTTAGCCAGAGCGGCAAAACCTCAAGTCCGTACCTGCAACCGGGTGCCACTAAATTCAGATGAACATGTTGCCCATCTCAAATATTTAGGGACAAATTTCTTTTCAAAAAAAAAATCGAATCAGAACCAATTTTCAATCATTCATGGGAATGGTTAGTACTTTAAAATTTGGACAAATTTTCACATCATGTTTTTTGTTCAACTTCGAAATTGAACGAACTATAAAAATAATTTGAAATAAAAAAATTCTAAAAAAAATATCAACGGCTGGAATAATTGGTGCTTTGAAAAATGAACAATTTTTGTTATGTTCATTTTTTGCCTAAAATTAAAATTTAAGGGGCTAAGTAACATTGAAAGAAGAAAAATTTGTATTTTTTGAAATTTTCAACTCACTTGAGGGTTATAGTCCCTTCAATTTTAATTTTAGGCAACAAATGAGCATATCAAAAATTGTTCTTATTTCAAATCATTTTTAAAGCCCCTTCAATTTTGAAGTTAGGCAAAAAATCATCATATGAAAATTTGTTCAATTTTTAAAGTACTACCTATTCCTATGATTGAAAATTGGTTTAGATTCGATTTTTTTCAAAAATAAATTTTCCTCTTAAATATTCAAGATAGGCAACATGTTTATATAAAGTTGTTTTTGTGGTACTCTGTTGTATCCAAATCTCGCGTATGACAGACAACTTCTAAAACACCCTGTATAAATACCTATTATTACATTTAAAAAACCCCCAAATTAGTTTTCGCGATTATCAAATTCGTCACCTTGAGAAATTTACTCCACCCTCTTTGCCCCCCTCCTTCTATAAGTACAAAAATTAAACCACTAAAGAAAACTTTCCATTCTCCTAAAACAAATGTCTTTTTATAATTGATTAAGAACTTTTTAGTTGGTACTAGGTAGGTATTCCTTCTAAAATAATAAATAAGGCGAATAAGTATGCAATTTATTTTACATTGATGAAGATTTTTTTCGAAACATTGTTTTGAAGTAATTTTTTTACCTCAATTGTTTATTTTTATATAGGTAATAAAATGAAAAAAGAAGAAAAATACAGTAAGTTATGGATTTTTCATGATTAAATGAAATCTTTGGTAATAAATATTTACTAAGAAATGAATTATCAATACATAGGAATGGATTTGGAAATATTCAAGCTAATAAACAGATACCATAGTGTGTATAGAAGAGCAGAAGTGTCGGAGATGTATGAAGAAACAGGAATAAAAAGTAGTACGTACAGGATATGACGTTTTATCAACAATATAAAAATATATTAAAAGTTTTATTCAAATAATTCTTCGTCATAAATTCAGATTTCAATTTTTTCTTCAAATTTGATGACAACCCTAAGGAATTAATACATTACATGGATTTCATTGGAACCAGTGGTGAGTCTATTTGAAAAAATTGCCAGTAATAATTTTCCGATAGAAATTTGAAAAAAATATAAATACATATTCTTCGATTTATACGTATTTTTCAGGTACTTTTTTTGACAACTTGACTCTTTCGTATTCCATATTATATACAAAATATACAGCTGTGATTTATGGTGCAAATATATTGAATATTTATAAAATCAAAAAGAGGGAATTTGGTAAGATGAAATTAGTTTTAAAACGTATACGAAAATTATGCATATCGTTTCCTTATCATTAATACGATTTGAGTTTTTTTTTTGTATATTTTTAGAATTGTGGAATAATGATACCTCGATAGATGAATTATTAAAAAATAGAAAAAAGGAGATGCTCGATGTATATTTGAAAGTTGGCCAGTATTTCGCTTGGTATGCTTCCATAGGGAATGATGTTTTTCTCAAAGGTAAATTTTACAATGTTTGGAACATAAAAAATATTGATGCATATAAACTAATTTTACAATCAATTTCAGAAATAGAGGAAAAATTGTCGAAAAAAAATCCTTGCGCAGGTAAATTTTTCAATTTATAAAGAAACATAGGTATTAAATAAAATTTTAAAAAAATTTCTGGATGATAATGATGAAAATGCGCATGACCTACTAAAAATCTAGTTACTTTAATGAAACACTTTGTTATGTTTAGTAAAACCGTACACAGAATTTCAAAACTCATTCAATAAAATTCTTGATAAAATGGATACAGCAATTTTCCAAACTATGAGTTCCTATATTAATGATGAAAAAGGTAGGTATCTAATTTTAATATTTTCACACGCCACACCAATTAGGAATTAATTCACATTCAACTGATTAATCTTCAATTATAATTTACCTGATTTTTCAATTTAATTTTTTTAAATATAGTTACATTTATTAATGTGGATAATTTTTGGAAAGACATATACGAAGAATCTACTACAGATATTCAAACAATTAATCGATATTTCACCACAATATTCTCAGGTAGGTACCTATTCAAGATCGAAATCAAGTCGTAACAATCGCTCTATTCAACGTGTAGTACTAAATCTGAAGCAATTTTTCGATTTTACGTTATAATATGAAAAGAGATTTTCTACTTCATGAAATTTTCATTTTAATAGGAGCTTTAGAAAATGACATCGAAATAAATGACTTCATAAATGCTGTTCAAAAGGAATCCTTCATCGAAGGTTTTGTCAGCGATTTATCAATTATGAAAGGACGTGACATCGAAGAGACTTATTCCAATTTTGATAACGATAATAAAAGTTTGTTGATATTTTACATTATCTATACTTCGGTTAGAAGCCCAATAATTAAATGTAATAATTTTTGCAGAAGATCTATACGAAGCTAACGTGATCAGCGTAATCAAGGTAATAGAAAACAAAGAAATGGAAACTCTTCGGGAAGGTCTGATCGAGCGAAAGAACGCCGAAAAAAATCAAAAATACATTAATTTACTACCATTAAAGGAAAATGAATTATATACATGTCTAAAGTTTGAATTAAGGAATCATGAAACATTTTTTGAAGAAAAAAACTTTACGACTAGTGGTACGAGTAGTTCTGATACCAAAGTCGAAGAGTAAGTAGATGAATTTTACATTAAAATTAGAGAATTATTAACCAAAAATTTTGTTTCCTTTGACTTGATGACTTTAGGTCTACCAAATTCTTGATTACGTATTTAATTTTTAATTTTATTCATATGGTAAATTACCTATAGCTATAGGAACCTATCTATTTAAATATCTACCTATTAATCTCAAAGCAATTAAAAATAAGTTTTATACAAAAAATTTAACTAATATTAACTAACTATTTAAAACTATGAGAAATATGATTTAAAAAAAAAAATCAATTAGGTAAAAGTTTAGGTTGAGTTATATGCCCTGTTAATAATATAAGACCAGATTCTCTATGTATAAGGAAAAACATGAACGGTTTATTAAATACAATTTTTGTCTTCGCTTCTCTTTTCCTTCTTGTTTGAACATCAGTTGAATTTTTTCCATCTTCAAAAAAAAAAAAAAATGTTGAATGATCTTTTAAAAATAAATTGCAAGTACAGATTAATAATATTTACCATATTTCGTTATAAAAGATCCAATAGAATTCAATGCAGTAAAACTAGTCGAAAAGAAGGCATTTTGTTTGATGGACTGTACAAAAACATCTCGTTTTTTCGTATCATTCAGCTTCGGACTGAAAGCCGAAACAACTCCCAAAGATTTAAGCATCGAAGTAAATTCCAAATTATTCGATGTCGTAGATAGCTGCGGAATTAATATCTGAGTTTCTTGTTCTGGTAATGAATCCAACACGTCGAAAAAATTCTCTTGGAATAATTTCGTTTGAAGATTCTTCAATCCGTCGATTCGATCCGGCATCATTACCAATAAACTAATTTTCGTGTTCTAAATTATGCAACGTATTTAATTAGCGAATGTAAAAAATAATCTAACATTGATAATTACTCGTATACCTCGAATAATAATTCAGCTCCGTTGCATTCCAATTTAGGTAAATATCCAGCTTTGAAATAACCTATAAGTGGTATCATAGGGACGTTGACTGTTTTATTCATTGCACTGTAGAATGGTTCCGAAGATGAGTATGACAAATAGGTGAAAACGACTAGCTTTTGATAATCTCGCCAATGACTCATTATACCAGTATCAGTTCTAAGTTCTAAAATCTGAGCTAAAATTTTTTAAAGTGAAAAATAAACGAATTGGATTATATAGGTACCTATCTAAGAAATGGCGTAGAAAAATATATCAATACTTTGATACCAGTACTGAAGTTTTTGGTTAATGAGCTATTATTGGCCACATCCACTAAATACGTGCTCGATAATTGTTCCATGAATGGGGCAGGAAACATTTTCGAACTTGTTAGAAAAGCTTTATTATATGAACCAGCTAGTTCATCATTTGAGGCAGTTTGCTACAAATTAAAAAAAAAGAAAAATTATTAACACCTATTTACTGACGATAAAAATTCCAAACTTTACGAGAATAATTAGCCAGATATAGGCACAAAGTATGTAGGTACTTATACACGTATTATAAGTAATTGTGTAATGAATGAGCTCACTTTAAAATCGTGTAGTATTGTTTTGAAACCAGTTCTCAACTGTTGTCTGGCAGGTTTCGATTGCAATTTGAATAATTTGACGATTTCATTGAATGATTCCCCATGCACGCAGTCCATTGTAATCGCAAGACTAGTAGATAATCCGAAAGGAGCCATTACTAAATTCGTATGATTGGCGGAAAATGTCTGGATTTTTGAATACAGAAAAAATAAAATGAATTTCATTAAGTTTGTGTAACTGAAATATGTAATTTTAATTATTTTTCATTTTTACCTGAAATAAAGGAGGAACCAGACTATTCGTGAATCGAACAACAGCTGCGATATTTTCATCTTTGGGAACAGTGGTTGAATTGATATAATTGGTATGTAATAATAAAACTACCAAGATTATGAAGTTTTTGTAGCCAGCTAAATACAAAGCATTGAAGAATAGAAATTATTAGATTTCAAAGACGAGTGTTATTTTTTTCTATCAAGTTGGAAAAATTTTCTTGCGGTTTCAAAATTGTTGATATTCGTGTACGTCTGATCAGATGAGATCATATGACATGAATACTAACACCGGCTTGTACCCAGCGATTTATTTGTAAATAAACTTTCACTTTGAGTCATCAAACAAACAAATAAAAATCACAAACTTCTCATGGGCAGAATGCAACTAATATAGTTATGATTGCAAAATTCCAATGTTACGAGAAACCGGATTCAATTATTTAAAACTTTACGTACCGATAAATGAGATACCTACACGTGAAGAATATCTTTACGAATTTATGAAAATATTCTAACAAATAATTTTTTTTGAATAGTAATCGATTTTTGTGTACTACATTTTGGTTCGATTTTAAACATTTTGAAAATTACAATTTTTATACAGAAAAGCTCAAAATACAAATTAAAAAAAAAAATAAATACGAATAATGTTTTTCGAATTATTTTAAAATTCTGAAACACGTTAAAAAATTGAAAAAATTATATAAAAATGAATATTTTTACCTGTATTTATCTCCATTTCATTCGCAAACATGTACAAAACACATTTAATAAAGATATGAATGAAACGAAGTCATGACTTCACTGCTTCCCACAACGATTGACGACTCGCGTTGACCAGTTTATTATTACGACATCGCGAAATGTTCGGTGGTATTTGGATTACTTTCCATATCAAGCAAGTATTACGTATATTAACGAATATTGAAATATATTTCGTACATGATTATTTTTTAAATCTTATTTCATACGAAATACTCACTCAATGTTTCAAGGACCTGCTTAATATATTAAAAAAGTAAAAATTTACTCGTTAAAACAAGATTAAAATTTTTATTTTGGAATACAAAAAATATAAAATAAAGGATACTAAAAACGAACTCTGGAAAAAATATCTATATAAATATTTATCACTTGAAGAGAAAAAATCTTCCACGATTACCATTTGGACGAGCCCTAAAACAATAACATCATATTCAATGCTTCAAGTTGAATAATTTTAACAGTAAAATGATAATCAATATTTACCATAGTCCGTAAAATAGTTTCTCCAAAAATATACTCAGCTGTGTTTGAATCTAATGTACTCATGTACTGCAATAAACCTCCTTTATCTTTCTTCTTTCCGTATGCCTAGAATCATTACAATAGCACGTGTGAAACAAGTATGTAATGGGCTTTCATAATGTAAAAATTTCACATTATTAACCAGACAGTAAGTAATTGTTAGTTTTACCTCAATAACGACAGTGTGCATGGTTAATCTACGAGCAACTTCGATTCTTTTATCGACATCCAAAACCATCAAAATGTTATTCAGCAGCGACTCCGGAGCTCCGAATTTTTGCAATTCGTAGAGTAATTTATCTATTGGTAAATTAGTGCTCAATTTCTTTCCTCCAACCCAATTCTGTCAAAATACATATACGATTAAAATAATAAAAGAAAAATTACCACTGTTTGATTTCGCTTACTTTCGAAACGAGTAATTGCTCGATGGGTTCCCACTGCTTTAATTCTGCGTTGGCACGTATAATCGCCATTAGAGCTAATTTTTTTGGAACTCCTACATTTTTTGATAAATAATTTTGTTGAGATTCTATTTTACTGTCTTCTCCGAACAAAGGCATGGATATTTTACGAACACAGCTGAATTTCAACGATTGTACAGGAGATTCGCCAATAATACTTTGGTCACCGGTGGTTTTGTTTGCGGATATTTGCCATTCTATGATTGAATCAATATATAAGAGATTGTATTGTAATGTTAAACGAAGTCGATGAAATTTTCAACTTACCAACTAATTTGATATAATCTTCGATTATTCTTTGGTCCCATGGTTCCAATGAAGGATTTTTAAGCAATAAACGTAATCTTTGTTGCAACCGGTGTGGATTTTGACTAGCAACCGCGAGATATTTCATCTGCATTTTATGGATATTTAAACTTTCAGCCTTATTAACCAATGTCAATAGCATGCATTATGTTAAGATACTTAGTACCTACCACAGCTTCTTTTGGTTTTCCTATCATCCTGAAAAATATTTAAAATCATTTCATAGAATTTTGGCGAATGGGGGAATCAACTGTACACTTATATTCTTACTCTAAAACATCACTCAATTCTTGCATTTGTCTACGTGTATATAAATAATGAATAAAATGTGATGCCGCGACCGGATAATCGATCAAAAGCTGATGAAATAAGCTCCCTTTTAGTGTTTTTGATAAATACACAGCAACCTAAAATCGAAAAACCGATAGGATTAAGTCTAAATCGAAAATAAATGCTCAAATTGAAAAGAATTTCATTTACGGCTAAAATTGCATCGCCATCGGCACATTCTACAGCACATTTCAACAAATCTTTCTTGCTGGCAAATGAACGATATAATTCCAATGAATACGACTGGCCCAGAAGAATTTTATTCACGGTATCTTGTACTTTTGGAGCAGTCCATCTTTCCTGAAGATGATTTTTCGTTAGCAATGATGCAAAAGAAAAATTATATCATAATTATCATCTCATAAGCAAACCTTTAGCTTTCTTCTCAATAAAGTAACTTCTTCATCTATCGGAATATGGTGTAACGAAGTAAGCTCATTTTTTTCATTATCAGATTCTAAAACTGAATAACAAGACGATGAAAAATTTTTCATTATTGATCATTGCGTGATTTTCAGCAGAAGTGTACTTACTACAATTTATACAATATTCTGATAAGTAATTGGAAATGGATTCTACTTTTAAGGTTTGTAAATTGGACGAATAATGGCCTGAACCTGTGAAAATTTCAAGTTACTTTTAGAGAAGATCTTGACCATTGGAAAATGAACTTGATATTACCTTGACTACTTTTTGAATGACTTGATGTATCAATAACATCTTCTAATAGTAAATCTCCAACTTTATTCTGTAATTAGAATAATAATATATGATTAAAAGTCATATGTAAGCATATGAAGATTATAATGAACAAAACACATGATACTGAAATGTGTTACAATTGTGTTTATTAGTGCAAGATCCTTGATCGATTGATGAATTTATACTCACATCGTCCAGTTCAAAATCAAATTTAGATGATACTGATTCATTCCAATACGCATCATTTTCTGATGAATTCATTTTAACTGGGCTTCAGGATATGCTACATTTGTTTGAGTTGTTTATTATGCAAAAATGGGTGATGTAATTCATTGAGAAGGCTCAACAAATTCGTGAATAAACTTTTAAATACATTTTTAAATTTATGATTCAAGCTGTCTGTGATAACAGTACAGTTGGTTTCTGATAATAATTTCAGCGTTGCCCAGCATTTACGTATATTTGGCAACAACGTTGAATTTTTCATAAAATTTTTTTATTTTTTATTTTTTTGCCAATTTTACCAAAAGAAATTTGTTTTATCTTTTTATAAAATGAGATTCTTATTTTCTTTCTCATTCTTGTTTTGTTTTTTGAAACGTTATAACTTATATTTTATTATTTTATCATTTCGTCAGGACGTCGTCAAGATCTCATACTTTCGAATAAATTCTTTCAAAATAATGTCAAATCAAAATTTTAATTGGTCAGACTCAAATTTGAATTTTGATCATTCTCTTCTCTAGTCTTCAGTCAAATTCAAATCTTTGATCAATTTTTGTAGAAAACCGAACACAAAAACAGTTTCAGCAAACTAATGTAAACGATGATTTATATTAATTTTGTCTTTGAGTAATAAATTAAAAAAAACATAAACATGAAAAAAAATTACTAACAATGATGGATGAAAATTGATCATTACTTATTGTCAATGTTAAAATTGTCAGTAGGTAAATTTTTACAAAGTACTAATACAAAATTATCTTAATGCAACAAAAAATAAATTAACAACATAACAACATAATACTCGAATCAAATGTACACAAAGATACATAATAATTTACTCTTCATCAGATGCTTCATCCGGTTTCTTGATGATTTTCAATTCTTCGGCTTTTTTCAAACATTTTTCAGCCGCCACTCTCACTTTTTCTTTACCATCTTCGTGGATCATCGATAATGCCATAAGGATTTCCATAACTTGGGAGCTTAGCAATTCTTCGCCGTTATCTTTTTTACTACTAATGATATTCTCCACAATAGCCACCGCTCGTAACTGGACGTCGGTATCAGGATGAGCTAAAATTTGTCTAAATATTTCAAGCCAGTCTTTAATTTTGAATATTTTATCACAGCATTTTTCACTGTTCAAAGTCATTATAGCAATAGCTCCAGCGGCCGCTTTGCTGGTTTCTATGTCTTCGTCGCACGTCAGCAAGAATACGAATTTGAATTTATCATTTTCTCCTTCGTATTGTTTCAATAAAATAGGAGACATAGATAAATTTGTTATACATTGCATCGCAGCTCTTCTCAGCATTTCGTGATCTTCGAACAAGTAATTTTCAATCTTAGAGACTCCATTTTCGTTGAAAATATGTTCGCGAACTTTTTCACTAATGCTGGCTAAATTACAAAGGGCGAGCATCGCTTCGAAATTCATCAAAGCTGGGCATTCCGGATGCAAGAGGAGTAGAAGAGGTCGGATTACTTCAATGCACCGTTGACCTGGAAAAGCAACCTCAGGATTCATCGTGATGCCGATTCTCGCCAAAGCCTGCGCAGCATGCTTCTTTCCGGTGTCTGTGCCATCTAAAGCCATTGGAAGTAATACTTTGACGCCACCTTGTTGGACAACCAAACCACGAAGCTCTTGCTGGCCACATAATGCATTGAATACGCGACAAATCAATTCTTTGCAATTCTCGCTATCTACTTTCGAAAGAGATACCAAAGCACTGGTTAGGCCAAGTTTACCCAGGATGTTGACACGTTTTGTGATGAAATCTTCATCGTCGAATTCGTGCTCTTCCGGTATATGACGTTTGGCGAATTTCGCCAATTCTATCATTTCCGGGAGGATTTCCTTCTTCTCGTAGGCATTGCAGAGGTTAACGAAAACATTGACTATTGCGTATGTGGCGGCCGAATCGATATTTGATTTGGCGACTTCGATCAGAGCTCGAATCGCTGGTTCATCGTCGACCAACATTTCCTTCACTTCGGCGTCGAAACTCAGGAATGAAAAACCTTCGGCAGCCCAACGTTTCGTATCTTTATCTTTACTTTTGATTAAGAATTTTTTACAAGCTTCGGCCATTTTTTTGGTGGAGCCGTCGGCGAATAATCTAACCGATGCGTCGGTACCCCCTGCGCTGGCTGATTTACATAATCCGACCAAAGCTCTAATACGTACGGCTTCGTCTTTAGAGTCGTATAATTTTTTCAAAATATCGATTCCAGTGCTCACCACGAACTGAGCTCTGTCCTGTTTGGTTATAGCGCAAACGATACATTCGCAAGCAACTTTCTGCTGCAGAGGATCATCGGTATTGGCCATGGATAAAATCATCTCCATTACGCCGTCTTTTCCCATGATGAAATTACCAACTTCGAGAGGACCGCTTAGAAGAACGGTAATGGCTACGACAACTCTAATTTTAGATTCTTCATCGGGCGTGATTATCTTACTTTTGATGAAATCGTTGATATTCTCCAAATAATCGTTTTTGGCCTTGTCGTAATACATATTTTCGTAAATACGAGCCAAACAGGCGGCTACCATGGCTTTAGTATGTTCCGTAATGTTCATCGAGGATTCGTACTTGAATTCCGATAATTCGCTAGCCACTTCCATTATTCTTTGCAAGCCCTTGATTTCAATCAATTCCATAGCCCAGTTGATCGCTCTGTAATGAACATTTCTCGAAATCAATTGTAAAATGGCATCTCTAGCTAGACCGGTAATAGATCTACTATTACAAGCGTAAACCAAACACGTTAAAATAGTATCGATTTCTTTCTTGTTTTGTTCGCAAGCTTCGGTTGAAGGAAGCGAATCTTTTTTACCGTCTAATCCGCTCAGAGAATTGATAAGGGTTTGTAAGCATTTCTGGCCAGCTTGAACTTCTGCCTCTTCTTTACAGTTCAATAAATCGATAAACCAAGGTATTCCCAAAGTAGTCATAATTTTCTTCGTTCGTGGCATGTTGTTCTTGCACAGCTCATCGAGGATGTAGAACATCGAAACACGAATATCGGTGTTTTTTTCTACCTTAACTGCGGCGAAAATTCGATCTACAATGTCCGCATCGAAAAGTGCTTTGGCTCCGTTCGGCTCTCTGGCTAATACTAAAATATTGCTCATGGCGGTTTCTCTTTTGCTTTCATCTTCACCAAAATCAAACGCATATTTGAACATTTGAGTTATTTTGGTATTCATTTCGGAATTCTGCCGAGCGTATTCTTGAACTTTTTGGTATAAACGTGACAGCACCGTCTGTACATCTTTGTTACCTTAAAAAAAAACACATTTGCGTTAAAAATCAATCAAGTTTGATTACGTGAAAAAGTACAGAATAAAAAGTTACCTGGATCAACCAAAAGTACATGACGAGCGTCTCTATATGCTTCTTCGAAACGATTCAAACTTTCCAGAGCTTGACATCTTCTATACAATGCCTTTGGATCATTAGGTGATGAATCCAGCACTTTGGTCGTATCGGTGATGGCTTCTTCGTAGTTTTCCAACTTCAGCAACGCAGCTGCTCTGTTCTTCAGGCAAACGAGCGTATCGGAATTTGATTTACTCGCCTTCAAAGCTCGCGTGTAACATTTTAACGCGTGTTCCCAGTTCTTATTCTTGAAAGCAGTATTACCTTCTTCTTTCAATTGATCGAAGTCTGGCTCAGAAGAATTCGGTTCAGATTTCATGTTCACCATTTTATCACCAATAAGTCGAACTCAAAAACTCATTGTAATTGCGAATTGATCGGCCGGTTTTATATGAGTGAATGCCTATAATTAGATTCTCTAGAGTTTTCTAGTAGCTGTACGTACTTTCTTTGCTAGTTTGCCAAGAAATGAAACACGAAGTGACATAATTATTTCATTGCACGAAAAAGGTAAATAAATAAGAAATTGATAACAATTTTTATGGTTTCCTTTATTGGATTAGTCATAAGGTGATTATGACGAATCGAGTCACGATTCACGAAAAAAATCGTGATTCGTGAACGTGATTTCGTGATGAGGTGAGTTGAAAATTGATGTGGCTAAAATATGTCACATTCAAAAGTCAATAAAATGCAAATGTGTTTATTTGTTTTTTTTTTACAAAAAAGTTTTAAAAAATTGTTACCGGTACAAAATTCAAATAATTGTGTAATTTCAGCTTAAATCGAATATATAAATCTGTATAAATGTGTTAATAGTCTGTAAGCATTCTGGAAATTCATAGGTAAACATTTTCAATTTCTACAGTTTCCTTCAAAGCATATTCCTATCAATTTTATAACCACTGATGATGAAATCGTAGTGCAGTTGATGGATAACCTTTTTGCATTTTGTTATCTACTCATCGTAAAATTCCCAAAGTTTTCATTTAATATCCCACTCTTTTCATATCCTGACCATAGTTAAATAATTAGTTATCTGTTTGTTTTCGAGGTTCCGGTACAAGTATGTATAACAAACTGTCATCTGCCTATATACTCCATGAGTATCGCAGTTAGTAAGTAATTGGTGAACAAACTTGTCATATCCATATATTCCCCATAAAATGTGAGAAGAGTTATTCTAGGAATGATAACACAACAAACACTGAACTGAAGTGGCTTAAATTACTCTCATGATTTAATTATTGCATCTAATTTCAATTTCCACACACGTTCTTATCATTAAATTTATTTTCAGTTGAATCAAAATGCCAACCTGGAATCAAATCCAATCACAGTTGAAAAATCCCAACAATCCGGTCGTGTTTGTCGATGTCAGTGTTGGAGCAACGGTAATGATTTCTTATTTGGAATTACATTCAAAGAGCGGAGCCGGGTTTATAGGGGTGATTTGGATTCGAGTACCGAATTTTAAATTATCCAGTAGAAGTTGGGACTCTTAACACCTTCTGAATCTGAATGGGGTAAATATGGATTTTCGTTAAAAATTTCCATTTTTGGCAGTATTCAACAGAATTTTTTCAAACTTTCAAAGATGATAGATAGTATCAAGGGTGATTTTCGGAATTTTTTGGAAAAAATTTCGAGCACTTTTTCAAGGTCAAATGTGCATTTTAAGCTTTCCAAGGGCCATTTTGGTAACCCCTTTCAGAGGTGCAATTCTAAAAAATATATATATTGTGTATTTACCGTAAATGTACAACCCCATGTTTTTGAAGAACTTGATATCGTTGTGCGTCATCTTCAAAAATGCAAAAAACCGATTTTTTCG
>FIZU01021763.1:0-24117 GCA_900064475.1 Pseudococcus longispinus | reverse complement strand
TCTCGACTTTCTCGACCGGTTTTTCAATTCTCGACTTTTTCTCGACTTTCTCGACTTTCTCGACCGGTAGACACCCTGGTAAGATTTCAAACTTTTCGTACCTTTTCGTACATTCGAGACCCTGGGAATGAACAATTTTTTTACTAGATATAAATGATGGATCAGAGAACAAATGAATTTTTTTTAAATCTTGAACAAAAAATGCAGGACTATGTATTTCAGTTTTTTTTCAATTTTAAGCATCACTTCGTCAAATGGAGAATTTTTTTGGTACTTTCAGCACCTGTTAAGGGCTCGTTTATTCTTTTAAAATTTTACCCACCCAAGTCCATTTGTGTAGGACGAACACGAGGCAAATGAATTAAAGAACTTCTACATGAAGAAATATTTTCTCTTACGCACGAGTTTCCCTTCTCCTTTCAGCTTCCCAACATCTAAATTTATTGCAAATCGAACGCAGCCTAAAAAAAATACGAACTATTAACAATTCATTCTATTTTCTTCTCCCAATTTGATTTCTTTTCCCTTTCACAATCAATCGTAAATTTCTCATTAAAACTTGCAAAATGAATTCAAACAATACACAATTTCTAAACAAAACACAATGCACGAGAATTATATCGACTGCGTAAAAAACTGCAAGAATTGAAAAATTGATACTTTAAACACGCAGGTCTCCGAGTCCCAGGCCGTTCGGACCATTTTATTTTTATCGCCTCGTACTTTTTTCTATTTTTATTTTTTTTTTGTTCAAATGAAAGCTCGCGATAAAAATGGAACGGGAAATGGTGAAAAAAGTGATTTCCTTTTTTTGTACGTTCTAAATGACTTATACTGTGCGGTTTCACGGTTTCACGTAGTAGCTGTGTTTCAGCTGACCTGGGCAAAAAGGTTGGATAGGTAGCTGCAAAAAGATGATGAATTGTAAATATCGATTTTTTTCTCATGAAACCCATAAAAGGCTAAAATTTCCCAACTGGGTCGTAAAATATTGCAATTATCGATCTCGGAGACAAAAACCCATGTCCGTTTGGACGTCTCGTCACACGAGAAAAGAACAGATTACTAGTTTAATGGCATCACCTATCTTTATCGTATGATAGATGACTTCTTACGTCGTAAGTGACTCGCAAACCACACAACGCACAAAAGAAAAGTTTTCATATTCCATGCATAAAGACTATCTATTATGGATTTTAAAGGTCACAATGCGGCCTTACACGTAAGCATATATGTACAGGATCGCCCGAAGCTAGATCAGGCCAGGCCGCAGCAGCCTTTGTAGCGAAATAAATTTACACATTTTGCTATATCGCTCGCGTATAAAATATACGAATATATGTCACGCTGGGCAAAAAATTCGTCACGTTTTCGAATAAATCTTTCAACGTCTGAAGCTTATGGAAAAAAAACACGACGTATATTAATTCGATTCTTCGCTTTTCTTTTCTCCTCCCGCCATCCGACAGGCTAGACTCCATTACAACATCGATACCAAAACACGCAATCCCATAAATTATAATTTGTAACTCGCCTAAATATTATTAACCATTTGAGAATTTAATCTCGTTAAGGAGGGAAAAAAAACTCCGGACGAAAATACTCGTTGTCCAAAAAGTATCCTGTCCGGCGTTAATTAACGGTATTCGACTGTGTTGAAAAATTTATAACAAGGGTCTTTTATAGTTCTAGTCGTCGTCGTCGTAACAAACACTACGAAAATTTCGTCTTTGACAAACGTTCAACTTTTTCGCTTGATGAATTAATTTTTCCCAACAACGAAATCACAAAAATTATATCTGGAAAAGGCGAAAGGGAAAATCTGCGAGAACCTAGTGAGATTTAGTTGCGTAATTTAAAAGTCTCACGACGACGCAGTATTCTATTTATTTTTAAAATGAAAATACATAAGTAATCTACCGATGGTGAATTTCGGACAAATAAGTTGAATCTCCGAGGCATTAAAACTCGACTACTTTTACGTTTAATTTAACTTTACGCAATTAGCGCTCTGCGAGGAAAAAAATTAACGTCGCGGAAATTTTTTTCCCTCTTATTCTATTACTTCTCCTTCGCATACTTTTGTCATTTTCAAAATGAATGCTGAGTCGAGCAACGCTCAAGAATCGATTGCGTTTCTCGAATAAAAGGGACAGCCCCAAGATTAATATTTTATCTGCGACTCTCAAAGACATAAAAAAACCCTGACACCTCAAAAATGACGTTCACTAAGTGGTGAAAATTTATTTGGTCCGTATAAAGGAAATATAATACCGGAGGATTACCTGCGGCTGAAGCAATTTCATCAAAAGACTTTTCAAAAATGAATGACATCTTGGAATCGAAAATGAAAATATTTGCTCCGTCGCATAAACCCCTATTATCAAATTCGAAAAACTATAAGCATTCTTTTTCGCCATTATGACACATCTATAGTACAATACGACGAAAACAATTTCGAATTTAATCAAAAATTAGTCATCAAGGCTCAGCTGTCGAGTTTTTGCCTGTCTTTTTCTTCCATTTTTACAACTAGATGTAGCTAGTTGCCAATCGGCGTCGTAATTTGATAGCTCTCAGTCGATAAAGATTCAACAGCCTCGGGATATCGTATAAGAAAGCAACGCGGCGTTTTTTTTTACGAGGCGTCGAGGTGATACGAAATTACATAATTTAGCTTTAATAATCTGCACTGCGTAAATTGCACCTACGAGAATTTCAATTTCCACCAGGAATTTTTATCCTTATATAGCTTAGCTCGAACCCTATACACATTAATAACACCATCAACCATACAGTGAAAAATCTTTTTCACGATGGAATTTATCTCGTATATAGGTACCTGGAACTTTTCCCCCTTGCAAGGTTATACCTTTTCAAAAGCCTATCCGGTAATGGAGGCATTTTGTATGGGATTTCAAAAAGTAGCCAAGAAAATATACGTCGATTTCCAATAGCTACCTTTTCATGCTAACCTATTTATAAGAATTAAATAGGCAGTTATTGCTTATACTACGAGTGCGTCGACTTACACATTTTTGATAAATATTTTTTAGCACGAGGGAGGAGAAATTTCAGAGGAGTTTATTTAAAATTATGAGTTTATACAAGGTGTCCCATATTAAATTGGAAATGAGATAGCTCGTGAGAGGTCGGTGAGAACAACAAAAATCTTCATATCGCAAATCCAGAGTAATACTCGTAATACTTGTACTAATTCTAAAAAAACAAACTTCCTTATTTTCATGTTTTTGTGGGCCTACTACAGAAATGAGGGCGAAATATTCTAAAATTAAATCGTTTAATTTTTTAAAAATAAGTGTGACATTATTTCGTCGAAACTGAAAGGACTAGGATGTTTTGAAGATTAAAAATTGTAATTCTTCATTTGTGTTTTTTGAATTTTTTCTTTATTCTTCTCAAAAGAAAAACTTCGACAAGTTGTGAAGCTTCGAGAGACAAAATTGCTTATATATTGCCACGTGAATAATAAAATTTAAAAATTGTTCCAAAATAGTAAAATTTGAATTTTCTCGATTTTAAGGCTGGTTTAATTTTTAGATTAATAGGCAATATAAAAACATGAGTAATACTGTTTGTACCTTCGAGTTCGACGAATTGACAAAGCTTCTCATTGGATATGGTTTTAAAAATTTTTTTAAAAAATAGAAGGAAAAATTACCTACAATTTGCTATCTTCAAAATATCGTATTCCCTTCAGTTTTGATAATAGACTATGTGTATACGAAGATTTTTGTTACTTTTGGCGAGTACTACGAGTATTAGACAATAACAGAAGTGTGCTAGGATCTCCCGAATTGCCAGACGTGTCCCCTCGTCAATTTTTTGTCAGAAAATTAAAAATTAAAAAAAATTTTTAAACATTGTAAGCATTAGGTATTTAGAGGAATTTCAAAAAATCCTTCGATTTAAACCGAGTGAAGCGAGTCCGAAAATTTTCAAAAATTAACCCTTTCGTGTCAGAGAAGAAACTGGCGGTTACCTACTTCTTGATAATTTTCATGTGAAAGTAATCTTCATGCTGAGACTAGAAGAAAATTTCAAACAATTTTTTGAGTTTCAAAATCTTACATAGAAAATAGTTACCAACCCAAGTTACCTACTTGCATTTCATCTGTAAATAAAGTGAATAATTGTAAGCGAAGGTAATGAAAGTATCTATTGGTAAAAATTGGTGAGAAAGTATAGAAAAGTTCACACCTCCCACGCCCTCTGTTGCTAGACAGAGCCCTTTTTAAAGCTGAAAAACTTTGAAACCCCTAGTTGAATGGTTTCAATCATTTTTTTGATACACTATTCACTCAATGTCAAGAGTTTTTGAAAAGAAATCAATCAAATAAAAAGGGCAAAAATTGTAGTGTCTTTGATTCAAATGAAAATTCGCCTATGCAAGAATCAAAGATGAAAAATTCGAGTAAAAGATTACGAAGGTGTAAGATTTCTTCACAAATTGCTGTGAAGCTAAATTGTACAGATATTTTATATATCTACCCTATTTGAAAAATGCAGTCAATGAAAAATCTTCCCTCAGAAATACTCGCCAAAAAATGTGTAAGAAGTAGAATTTGAAAAAAATTTACCCATTTTTTAAAATAAAATACGACTATTGAGTAAGTATGTACATCATTTTTCAAAAAATCGTTGTTGAACATCTGAAAAACTTTAAAAGTTGATTCTGTGTAAGCGATTTTTCAATTCATCTCGAAAATCCTCCTACAATCTCTTCATTTTGTTTTTTATTTTGTAAAAGAATATAAATTTCAAATTTTGGGTCATTTGGGGCCCTGAAATATTAGAATTACAAACTAGAAATTTCAACCTGTTTTTTTTTCAAGATTACAAATTGAAAAGGAAAGAAATTAAAATTTTTGCACAATATGTCTTTTTTTTAAGTGACTAGTTGAGTGTAATTTTTTTGAATTCGTAACAAATCTCGCACAAGAAAAATAAATTAGGTAATTTTGATTTGATCCGTAGGATTTTGAGTCAAAAAATTATTTGAAATTTTTTTATATAACCCAAGCAAGGAGATCACCTTCACATGAAAATTGTTGAAAAGTGACAGTCAGATTATTCTGATGCACGAAAAAGTTAACATTTTAGGGTGGAGAAAAAAAGTTAAGTAAGTACGCAGCCTAACTGAACTAGATTTTCATTTTTATGGATCGAACTTGCCAATTTTTCAAGAGTAGGTAATTGAACAATTTTATTACAAAGATATTCGAAAAAATTCCATTAAAACGAGAGATAACGGATCAACGTTTTTAAGAAAGATTAATCCTAGCTGAAAACGATATGTTTTTACAAAATACAAAAATATTTTGGTTTGAACAAAAATTTATCTGTTTTAAAATAATTTTTCAATCCAAAAATTCTGTTTTTTTTTTCAATTTGTATAAATCGTGGATTTTCTAGTACAGATGTTTTTTTACCTCTTTGCAAAATTAAATCACTTCAGTAAAAGTAAAACTACTTTCAGTTATTCGTACATCGTAGTGTGCCTTTAGCTAACTCCGAATATGTGCGTTTATGGCACGTCAACAATGAAAACAAAAGCAACGAAGTATAAGTAATTACAATATTCAAAAAATAGAAATTGATTTGATTTCTAATCTTTTAAACGAATGTCATTACAAGTTGAGATTTTAATTTTCAAAATTTTCCCTTAGTTTTAATGAAAAATGAAAACAGACGAATTTTTGATTGCTTCGAGGGTTACATTCAATAATGGAATTTTTTTGTAATTTTCCAGCACGATAATCACATAATCACGTTGATAATTCCGAACTGGGCAAATATAAAAGAAAGGTACTTAATTCAGAAACAAGATGAAATACGTAATTAATCACTGGAAGATGTATAGACAAATAAATATACGAATGAATGGCAATTGAATATTGAAACGTAGCTCGATTTTTCATATCAAGGAAACCGGCTTTTGTAAAATCACGTCTCAGAAACTACGTATTTTCAAATTTTCCATCAAATAAAAAATTTCACTACATATTCACACCAACGAGAAACATACAATCCGGGATCAATGCTCGTAAAAAAAAGAATTAATCCTTTTATCGAATCATCGTAAACATCGTGATGAATCTACATTCAAGAAAAATCTACGATTTACCTTTAAAACAAGGAGAAAAAAATTCTTACCGGCAGATGTTGAATTGCCATTGCTATTATTATTACTATAATTATTATTATTATTATTATTATTATTGAGCGCATTAAAAAATGCGGCCGCCTTGTCCGAAAATATACTTCTCCTTAAAACCCAAAACATAATTAAAACTCGAAAATTTTCAAATTGCGTGAAAATATAATGAACGACTGAAAGGAGAACCGACTTTCAGACTGAATTACTCGCACTGAAGTACGAATTCGCATTTTCAGCTCTAAAGGTCGACTGTGTAGAGTCAGTGTTGCCAAACGTGAGCGCGAATTTAACATCGTATCGCGTATAAGAAACCCCGGTCCCGGCTTTTAAATAATTAATGACGTTTGAATTTTTTTTTCGTTTCGTGTTTTCTGCTTTTTTCGTTAAAATGTGAGACAATGCGAATTTCTTTAGTCGTTTTCTCATTTCAAATGTAATAACTTCAGTATACTAATCTGCTAAGGTATAGCAAGGTACCTACTTACTATTTTTCATCTTTTAATGAATTTTTTACGGCTCATTATTAACATTTTTCTCCCTCCGTGCTTCCATAAACGAAAGCTGTCACGGGTATAAAAAACTTTTACTATAAAACATGAGATGCAGGTGTTGGTATTTTCATACCGACGAATTTATCAATAGTTGTGAGCTTTTTTGAACTTTCACCATTGTCGCTAATTTCTATCATCGATACGCGGACGAGACGAGACGAGAATCTTCTTTTACAACGTTGCAGAATTATCACGAATTATGAGTTTTTTACAACGTCCCCTTCCAAATACCATTAAACGTAACAGCGCGACTTATCCGGGCCAAATGTAAAAATTTCTTACATTTTTTCCTCGACTATCTGATTGAACGAAGACGTTGATCGATGTCCTAATATATTTTTGACATTTTTCGTCGCTCGCGCGAAACCCACGTATTTCAGCGTATACAGTTTTCGGTTTTGATGATTTTCAAAAGCTGGGGCATTTGGCGAAATAATAATACTTGAGCAAATACGCGGAATGCGATTCGATTTAAGGAAAGAAACATTTTAGGAAATTGGAACATTTTCGGTTGCAAATGTTGGCGAGTTGATTTCAAAAAATTTTTACGGTGGGTAGCGATTGATATGGGACTGAACCTTGCGGAGCAAAAAGGAAATTTGTCCTTCCAAGAATAAAAAAGTTGTAAAATTAACGTACCTATGACTAGAAAAATTTTCTAAAAGGATGAACTAATGGCTCAATGTTTATAAAAAATTTGAAAATTTTTTCATTCAGAGTCACAAGATTTTAAACTATTTGCCTCCTTCTCCAATAACGTCAAATTTTGTTCATCTCACTCGAATTTTCGCTTCAAAATGTTGGAAAAATCAGCAATAAATTATTTGAAAATAGATCAAAAATTGTTTATAAAGTTAGAAAAATTGTTAAATCTCATAAAAGTTGTTGAAAACGATTTAAAAAGTTGATAAAATTACCATAAAAAATAGTTGAAGTACGAGAAATATTCTTCGAGTTTCTTACAGGTGAAAGACTTTTTCAAAATAACGTTAAAATTGTTCAAAATATCCTAAACATTTTTCCAATTGTGAAAAAAATATGATACTTTCTGTAAAAAATTACCAAAAATTGAATAATGATCGTAGCTCAAAATTCAATAAAAATTGTTCAAGTCCTTAGCAAGCATTATTAGATGAAGGAAAAATTGAAAAAATAACAATTAAGTCATTCAAAATATTTCAAAAAATGGTTGAAATCAGCATAAGCGTAACTTAAGACAAATATTGGAGGGGAGTTGTATTATTCTATACTCAACAACGGAAGAATATGGTGGAGAGGGGGGTGGGGTGAAAATGTCCCTCATTCTATCCCAAATTACGATTATGCTTGACATATTCCGGGAAAAAATTAAAATTTTGAAAAAAAGGTTGAACGTTTCATAAAATCTGTTGAAAAGTACTTAAAAATCGATAAAACATCGATAAAATTGCTTCAAAAATTCCAAAAAATTTAAAAATTTCGATAAAATATGGTCAAAATCTCAGAAAATGGTTGAATTTTATTTAAAAAAATTATAGATACAAAGTGAAAATTGATGAAATGTCATCAAAAATGTGTGAATTTTCGCAAAAGTTGTTTGAAATATCATAAAACTTTCGAGTATTTACGAATTTTCATGAAAATTGATTAAAAATAATGCAAAAAATTTCTGTCATATTTTTAGCAAATTTAACACAACTGGAAAATTTTTAAAGACATTTTGAATATCTTTTTGAGTAATTTCAACAATTTTTCGACGTTTTTCCGCAATGCTTACTAATATTTGAACGAATGAATTTTGTATCAATTTCTACCATTTTCGTTGTTTTTTGAACAATTTTAACGACATTTTAAAAATTTGTGATATCATTTTGAATGTTTTTTTTTAATTTTATAATTTTTCTTCAGATTAACAATCTTTACAACATTTGAAACAATTTTAATGCATTTTAATTAGGTATTTTCAAAATACAGGAAGGCGCATAAATCAGTTTCCCGCGTCTGAAGCCCATTTCCAATGGATTTTCTGGCCGAACCCAGGGTCCTACGAAAAAAATGCAGAGAACCAGTGTTGTAGAGCATGAAATTTTCTTTCTCTTATGAGCTATTAGTTTTTTTCTAGCGGGCTTCGTTTTCGAAATTTTAGCGGTCAAAGTTCAAAATTAGATACATAGGTATGATTTTTTTACATTACTAACTTTAACTGCAAAAATAACGAAAACCAAGCCTCCTGTAAAAAAAAAACTAATAAATTGATGTAGAAAGAAAATATTATGTCCTATAACTTTGGTTCTTGACATTTTCTTCACTGTACCTTTAGTTTGGCCAGAAAATACATGTATATGAGAGGAAAACACATTGTTGCAAATTGGGAAACTGACTTATGCGCCCCATCCTGTATTTTAAAGTATTTCTAGATATTAATTTGAAATATTTTCTCAACAATTTCAGTTTTTTGTTTTTTCAAACAATTTAAACAAATCTATGGAATTTTGAATTTTTTTTCCAATTGTATAATTTTCTTCGCGATTAAAATTCAAAACAAAGATTTTGAGTATTTTCCAGCATTTTGCGACTGAAAGCAACACTGAAATTATTATAAGTACCTAATGGCTCACAAATAAAATTTCTTAACAAGCTCTGAACTATTTAACCTACAAATTCGAAAAACCGATCGACACCACAAAAACATGAGCAATTTTCAGTCAATATTTTGACACCTGCCAAACCGCCCATCCCCTTCAAAAGAAAGTTTCAATTTTCAAAAAAATAATTCAACCAACTTCCTCCTATCATCTCCTGAGCAAAATTAATAAACTGCCAACTTTGGGAACCACCGATGTCCACGTAAAAAGAATTTGCAAAACACCTTATAACAAATCCTAAAATACAAAGGGGACAATTCGTATCATTTTCAATTTCATTTTTCGGAAATCAACTAACCAACACTTCTCGTGGAAAAAAACTTGTAAGAAAATAAGCGTGACTATGTAGATCAGCGTCAATTTTTCAAAAAAAATAATACAAGAAATAAAAAGAAGATGCTCATTATAGAAAACGTTGAACGAGAAAACGTCACACTCGAATGGTTAAATCGCAACATCTTCGGAATTTTTCCACCGTAATGATTTCGGACAAGTATGATTGATGAGACGAATGCCTCTCGTATAGTAAATATGCAAAAAGGCGACAAAATAAATTAAAGTTGAACCGACGAGGAGCGAGAAGTACCCACCTATAATGTTTCAGTATACTCGGACACGATCTGTGCGATCACCGTTGGCATTTCGAGTTACTATCTTTCGATTCGATATTGAAAAGCGTAAAATTAATTTCACATTAATTTCGTTCGAGTTTACGCGTATGGTACGAGTATACGTTTATGTAGATAGGCAAACAGCACGACGCTGTTGATCGATCATTGCCGGTCGCAGGATGGGAAAGGACGAGGGCGCTATTTATACCGGAAAATCATATAATTCATCATTACAATAACAAACGGCTAATGTAATTACTAATACGGGACAAGTAAACAATCGAATGTCATTAGCGTTTGCTTCGCGTTGAGGTTTCGCCGCACAGCTCGGCTACTTACCAAGAAATTATTATTGTAATAAAACGACGCCATTTGTCAAAACCCATCAACAGATGCGTCGTGAAAATATTTACCGAGTATTTTTACTCCTTTTCCTCCACGTCTCCGGCTCCGGCTCACGTACACGTACAGCGTACATACTCGTACATCCTATATGCAAATCACCGCAGCGTGTTGCCCCCTCCTCGTTCCCTCGCCCTTCGTCACCCGCGTCGCGTTCTAAAAGCTTTCATGCATTTTTAACCAAGCTGCCAACTAATGTTAATTCTCCAGAGGACACAATAACTCAATTTTATCCCTTTTCAACGTACCTATATGTCAGGTCGCAGACGAAATTTCATTACGTAATATGCGCAACCTTTTGTTCAAATACTCATCCACTTGAGATTTGCAATTGCTTTGGAAAATCCGCCACGTTGCGTCGCACCAGAGCTCGAGTACATGGAAGTAAAAAATTTCTTATTATTTGCGTAATATAGTAGGTACGTAGCAGTATATATGTAGGTACCTACTCGTATATCATTTAACTACTACATTATACCCCCGAAAGCACATTATCCTTTAAAATATAACCTTTACAGTTATTTGGACTCGCTGATTTAACCATAAGATACTTAAGAATTGTTTCCTACGAAGATTTACAACCGTCGAGTCGAGCCCAGCCCAGCAGACTCGATTAGCGTAATATTCCATCTATATAAACTACGTATTTGCAAATGTTTACCTCTTAAAAGCTATTTTATAAACGAATAGAAATCGTACTATTTGCTATTTTGATATAATCGTCTTTTTACTCGTACAGTTATATCATTAATGCCTAACTTCCGCCTTCTCTTCACCCCTCTCATCGTTCGCTGACTCCGCACCGAATTCCTTTTCTAACCGTTCAGCTTTTAAGGTACCTAGCGAAAGTTTTGTGGTACTTTTGTCTAATTCGTCTTCACGTTAACGTATTGGGTTGTTTTGAAAGGAATGAAAAGTACCAGAATTACCTACGGATCTATGCGTCGTATTTTCGAGCAAAAGTGAAATTAAACTTGCGCTGTCTAAAATCTAAAATGTGTCGCGAATATTTATACCGAGATGTTGAATTACGATTCTGAATTCAAATTTCGTTCTGTGGATACATATGCTATACACTTGTAGACTAGAGTGTGTTTTCAAAAAGGAAAACATGTCGAAAAAAGCACCAAATTTATACCTAATTCGATCCGAAACTTTCCAGCTGTTTAAACTTTTATAAAAATTGGAAAAATTATTCGATATCATGATGGTATTGAATTCAGATTACAGATACGTTCAACAATCGAGTATGTAGATTGTTAGAAAAAACACTAAAACTATTGAAATTGTTGTATAAATCGTTGAAATTATTTGAAAATAGGAATAAAATACCTCAAAAATGGCCGAAATTGGAGAAAAATTTGTTTTATATGTAGGTAGAAATTATTCATATGAAATGGCAAAAAATAATTAAAGCGCAACAAAAAATGTTAAAACATCGTCAAAATTGTTAGAAAATTCGTTCAAATGTTGGTAAACATTGCATAAAAACATCGAAAAATGGTTGCTCAAAAAGGTATTGATTTTTTAATTTCCGTGGTTATTTCCCTGAGAATACAGCGTTGATTAATTAATTAGGTATCGAAAAAATTTAATTGCAATTTTTACGAATTGTCTCCCTTGTGTACTTAGTATGAGATTGTTATTTTAATATCTTTATCTAAAAGATGCCATGAGGAAGTCGACAAGGTAGGTACCTACTTACCCTGCAAACTGAAACTTTTTTTAAGGGGTAGGCATTTTTGAAAATTTCTGGGTGATATGACAAAACTCGTAATTTCAGTTTGTTTGTAATCGTTGTGCTTAAAAATCTTTTTATACTGTCTTAAAAATACAGAAAAAATTATAAAAATAAAAAAGGAATTCAATATGCCATAAAATTTAATGAAATATTGTTAAAGTTGTCTGGAAAATCTATTGGAATTGTTATCAAAATCTTTCAAATTAATATAAAAAAATTTAAGAATCTTGAAAATTGCAAAATTTTTGTTAGAATTGTTTCAAATGTTGTGAAAATAGTTCATATTTTGTACAAAACTTATTAAAATTTCGTTTAAATTGTTAAAATCGCTCGAAATGTCGAAAAAATACATTTTTTGCCTTCTTTCAGTTAATTTCCATAAAAATTCATACCTTTTCTCAACAGTTTAATAATATTTCGGCTAAATTTTGGAAAAATTTACACATTTCTGACCAAATTTAACTTCAATTCTACAAAGTTTTTGCTAAAATTCAACAATTTTTTGGGGTTTTAGAAAAGATTCGTCCAATTTTTGAATACTTTTGGGATATTTAAACCAATTTTAACGATGTTTTATCAATTTTTGATTACTTTTCAACAATATTTATACAACTTTCGATATTATTTTCATAACTTGAAAACGTTTTACAACATTTCAAACAATTGTTGAACTATTTTGAAAAACTTTATTTTTATTTTTTATATTTCTTCTTTATTCAACAAAGTTTTTCCAACGGCTTGAACAATTTATCTCACATTTTGAACTAAGTTCAACTCATTTTCAAATATTGCACAAAAATATAGGTATCGAAAAATTGTGGAAATAGCTAAAAAAAAATTGATTTCATTTTATTCAAAATATGGCAAAAATGGTTTGAAATATCGAAAAAAAAAAATTTTTACCCAATTCTTAAATTTTTCTGACATTTCCATGATATTTCAATCAACTTTTGCGAAATTGTACACAATTTTCATGAAATTCAATCAATTTCTACGTCATTTTTTCGCCATTTATAATCAAAGTTCAGTCGCCTTTTGGCATTTTAAACGATTTTTATCCAATTTTCAAATATTTTTGAGATTTTTGAAGTAATTTGATCAAATTTTGAGAATTTTTTACAATTTTTATCAGACTTTCAACATTATTTTCAAAATTTGAAGAAATTTGACGACATTTCAAAGTATTTTTATCAATTAACATGGAATATGCTTTTTTGAGTAGTTATCAATCAATTTTTAGTAAATTTCAACATTTTCATCACAATTTGAATATCTAGTTCTAATGATATTCTAAGTACATAGTTTTAAACAAAGTTATTGCTATTTTACTCGATGTGTGAAACAATTTTCTGCAATTTTTTTTCACATTCTAAACATTTTTATGATGAAATTATTCAAATAATGGATTTCACACAATTTTATCAACTTTTTCACCATTTTTAACATGTTTTATACATTTTGAAAGATTATTCCAACATTTTGGGCAATTTTCAAGACATTTTTAAATAGTTTAGGGCTATTGCTAATTGTGCTAAAGTAATGAACGAATTTTTTGATAAATAAAGCCATTTTTGTAGGTAAATTCATTCCATACTATTTCACCTTCTTTATAGTTTTTTTTTCGCCATTCCAGGTTATTCTGAAATTATTGTGGGAACTTTTCACCCATTCCAAATCATTTTACATCGTATGTCAATGTCACCATTCATTTTTCTTTTACGCTGACAATCCAACTCCAATTTTCTATGTACTACCTATCACACATTTAAGAAAAAAAAAATTGAAAACCCTTTTTCAATGGATGATTTTGCGAAAAAATGAAAAACTTGTCATTTTATAACTCGAGGTTTTTAAAATATGGTACATTAATGATGAAGTCAGTGAAATCATTCCTCTAGGGAGACAAACGTAGAAAAGTAGACCCGACACTAGGTGGATGAGAAAACTTTTCAATTGTGTTCGCCTCCGCACAAAGGGTAAAAATTTGTTACTTTCAATAGACGGTATACAAATAAAAAGAAAGTTATGTAAAATATTTTCAAGAGCGGGAGACGAGACGCACATTCCCAACTCTGATTATCAACCAAACGTCGGTCGGTATACGGTGCATTTATTTAAACTTTGGTCCACAGGGAGAATGATATTTGCACATGTTTAGTTATAAAAAGCAAATGTGCATGGAAAATGAACCATACGATGAGATTTTTGCCTACTCGCAGCAACAATATGGATATACGAGAAGTATTCAGTATTAGCATACGAAGACGGAGGAGGCCAATTTGCAAATCAAAGACATATGATGAGTCGTTCGTGTGTACGTTGAATTCAACACTAATCTTCTAATGAAGTTGGCCTTCGTCGAAGAAATAAAAAATACCTAATACGAACCTAACGTATAAACGCTTTTTTATAAATGGGGAAATAAGCTCGTTCGAGTTCGTCACGTGAAACGCGAGTATAGTAATTTTGAATCAGGCAAATTGAGAATTCGCCAGCCTGCGAAATACCGTTCAGTCGAAATGACAACTCGCTTTAATTATGTAGGTAAGTATACGTAATGGTAAAATTGACTCGGTTGAAACGACGACGACAGACAACGATATAATGATGTTGTAAAATGATGAAAATGTGTACCAAGATTCGAATCTGCATGTAGGTATACGCGCCGTGGCGATAAAATATTAACATTTTCAGCAGTATAGAAATATTAATAAAACTCGTACGATGTGGACATATCGGCGGAAATATTAATTAACTGAGAGATCTCGACTAGTAGCCGTAATTGCCGGTCGCGTTTCAAACCGCACGAAAGCTTTTCATCTTCTTCATGTAAAGTATATATAAATGTAAACCTAAATCCAAAAAGGTTTTTTTTTTTTGCAAATCATCGCAACCGAACTGAGTATTCTTTGCGAGAATTCGCCAAGTGCTGAAGATTTTCTTTAGGATAAAACTTTTGCCAAGCTTTCGTTGATCTTTGCTTTCAAGCTTGACGTTTTTACGACACATTTTACTGAAAATTATTTCGCAAAGTTTTACCAGATGTTTGTTCCAGTTGGCGTTTCAATTCGCCGTTAAGTATTGATATTCGAAAAACGCAATATCAAGATTTAACACGTTGTATGTACCGCAAAAAGCACCTCGAAAGAATTGTACCACGTTCTTTTTTTGTCTCTTACACGTCTCTTCTAAAAAGGATACTTTTTTGCTGCTGACAGTTGATACCCGTGAAATTCCAAAGGTATCATCTTGAAATTTACTACATTCGGCGCTCAACGTTCTCTTTAGTTCTCTAAATTCGAACACGAATCCAATATGCAATGTTTTTTTCTTCTTTTTCGGGTCAAAGTCCTGGTGTAATATGAAATTAATGCTTAGAATTCGGCGATACACCTTTTTTCGAGAGGAAAATTCGATTACGTATAAGATACAAATGCGTCAATGCCCAAAGGTGCTAATAAATGAGAATGAATTACACGGAGGTACATAATTCACAGGGAATAATAGGTACATAGGTTAGCCCTGAGCTACGTTATGAGGTAAAATTCGGGTACAATGTGCGATATTTATTTTCATATTATCGAATATCCGTTCAATTGTTGAATCGTTGGCAGGATTTTATTTCCTAATTGTCGGACGTGCCTCCTTCTGTAATTATACTAGCGACGCGACGAATTTTGATGCGAATTTGCAACTCTGCTCGCTATTTTTTCCAACGTCTCGTCCGAAGATATTTATTCTTGATTTTCTTTTCAATCGTGTCAAACTGAATTAAGCTTTTGTGACAAATTCAAAGAGAATTCGGACCGTTCGATAGACACCTAGCATTATGGATGGTAACGTCGAGTTGCTTGCTGTGTGAAAGATGTTTTCACGCGTCAGTCGTTCCTCATTTATTGGCTTGTTCAGTTGTGAGCTGCTTTGTAAACTTTGTTTTTACATTCTCTTTGTCGACGGTTGTAATTATTTTTCGACATGGATGAACTTTTGGCTAAGCACGACGACGTATAAGGTTTGCGTAAGGTACCTACCTACTGAATTTGTAGCTTTCTGAAATTCAGTCTACGCCGTTCGTCTTGTGTGCGAAATTTCCCAAATGTATGTAAACAGACGTTTTAGGTAGTGGTTTTTGTACCTAGTTAAATTGGGCCATTTCCTGGATCTGAATGTATTACGTAGGTTTGTAAGCTCATATGTTGAAAGAGATGAATATATAAACACAGAAGATACCGCAGATGATAAGATAGGTGAACATCTCAAAATGTAAACCTAGCTCACGTCACACCTCTTTCTGCTATATCAAACTGAAATGCACATTCCATTCTGACATATAATGTCTGACTTTATCTAATTGTAAGTTCAAAGAGTCGAACACAATGTTATCACGTATGTTGACATGTCAAAAATCAAATTTTTACAAGTTCAAAAGTCAATTGACCAATCCATAAAAATTTTCAAAATCGAGAAAGTCAGAATTTCTGAAATTTTCCAAGCGCAAAAAATCGTTTGAAATCTGAAAAAAATTTTCAACCCAGAAAGTCTAAAATAGCCTGACAAAATGTCTGAAAGTCAGCGTGATCTCTAAAATTTTTCAAGTTCAAAAAATCTAAAGTGGTTGTCTGACAAAATCTCCAAAAATCAAAATGATCTCCAAAATTTTCCAAGTCCAAAAACTGAATGGAAATTTGAAAATTTTTTCAAGTCAAAAAGAGTCTGACAAAATGTCTAAAAGTCAGCGTTAGGTAAAAACCTCTCTGACATATTGTCTGATTTGAGCTTTTTTGAAATTTTTCAAGTCCATAAAATTTAAATTTTCCATGTTCAAAAAGGCTGCCTTACAAAATGTCGGAAAGTTATTCTGATTTCTAAAAAATTTTAATTTCAATTTGTCGAAATTGTTTGTCTGACAAAATGTCTAAAAGTCAGCGTTATCTCTGAAATTTTCCAAGTTCAAAAAGTCAGTGGAAATCTTATAAAATTTTTCAAGTCCAAAAAAAGCTGACAAAATGTCTAAAATTTAGCGTGACGGAATTTTGTGCCTTTTTTCTACAGGTTTGATCATCGCTAAAAGCATATCCTATGCTAATTTTATTCTATGATTTGGTTAGATAATTCCTGTAGATTGAATTTTTCAAGTCCATAAAGACTTGATATTTGAAATTTTCTTGAAATTTTTCAATTCCAAAAAGTCATTTAAATTCTGAAAAATTTTCCAAGCCCAAAAAAGCCTGACAAAATATCTAAAAGTCACCTTAACGGATTTTCATGAGTGAATTTCGTAATGAAATTTTATAAAAAAAAAATTCGAAGTTCAATTCCGAGTACAAAAAGTGAGTAAAAATCTGAAAAATTTTCCAGGTCCAAAAAAGTCTGACAAAATGTCCAAAAGTTAGTGTGTCGGAATTTCGTCTAGTTTTTTTATAGGTTTGGTTATCGCAAAAGCATAATGTATCCTATGCTATAATGAGTTATAAATAATATTCCATTCAACTCCTTATTGGACAAGTCAACTCTTTTGGATGTTTGCAGAGCTGACTCAGTTCTTTCATGAGTTAAACCATGCCGGGGTGACGGGGGCATAATTTTGTAACTGATTTATAATCTGGAACATGCAACGACAAAAATTAGCTTTTTTCAAAGCTCCCTTTTTTGCATGGTCTATCCTTCCTCCATTAATTTAAAAATTTTCGATCTGGCTCCTCCTTTTCACTGTCAATTTCACAATCCGCCCAAATCCTCACCATAATCATTTTTCTGCATTTCGAGTGATCGAGAGAAAAATTCCACAATATCAAGTTTCAGTCCAAAATGATAACCAATTCCGAACTCCGAAACACAAAAAAATAAGGACTTCGTTGATGAAATGAAAAAAATACCCAAAATTAATAATTTCGTAACATAAAACTAGCACGAATCCCTTCAAAAAAATTACACAACAAACATGATATTGTTAATGGAGCTGCGAGCCCTTCGCTATTCAACTCTACAGGTCAAGAGGGCTTATATTTTTGTCTTAAAAACTACAATAAGAAAGCTAAACGCTCGACACTTCGCAGCTCGTTTCATTAACCATAGTGAAGATCGACCGAGTCGCAAAGGATGTTGATATTTTAAAATCTGAAAGATCTCTACTTCCTCGATCCTTTTAATTAGCGCGTCTTCATTAAGAAAACTTTATTTTTATACTTAATGTCGAAACACAACCTTCGTTGTGAAATACACAAGCGCGCGGTACTTTCAACTTTTTTACTTGTTTCATCCTATTCAGGGAAAGGTAAACAATGCCCCCATTATTTACCTCTTCTCGTACATGCTTTCTGCTCTTATAAAACGGACAATATCCTTTTCGTTACGTTGGTTGCATCAAAAAAGTATAAAGCGGCAGCAAAAAAAAAAGTATAATTTTAATCTAGCACTGGCGCGCGAAACACTCTCGTTCGGTGAAATTATTCAGCTTATGCTCATTTATAGAGAACCTGCGGCTAAAAAATTGAGAAATAACAAAATTCATCGCTTTTTATTTACACAAAAAGCTTTTCGGTCATATTGCAAAAGTTTACTTGGTGAAAAACAACTTGTACTAAAAAGCTTTAAATACAGCGGAGGCGGTGGGAAAAAAATTATGAAAAATTGAACAGATGGTGGTTTCTTTCGCATTTGGAATTTAAAAAAAACAGGTCTCCCCAAGACTGGCTGGTATGGCGATCGCTTATGCCTCGACGTTCGCTTCACTTTATTCTAACCGCGTACTTATTGTTTGAACAAGCTGCTCGAGGTTCCTGATGTTCGTGTTTTTTTAACCTGTATATACTTTAAAACGAATTAAATATTCGAATGTTTCGACGTTTCCGCGTAAAATATGCAAAAGGAAGACTTCTTAAAATGTAAAAATCACCACTGAAAAAAAACAGGGTTATCGGCCGTAGATAGGTATAATGGTAAATGCTTTCAAAAGAATATAAGTTGATATTTTCATCGTGCAGGGAAATGAACGAGGGTTATCTTCATAACTGATGTGGAAGGAGGTACAGAGTCGATATCTTAAAAATTTTAGAATATTACAATTTTCTCTCAAATTTCCAAAAGAAATGGACCTTTTTGTTTACATTCAATCGATTACTTTTTCTTGTTGGTTCAAAGCTGTGCAAATTTCAAATTCATGGGGATTTTTTTTCTTGAACTTTTAAAAGGAATTTCAACATCTATAATCCCTCTTCCTATGAGTAAGCATCTGCTCAACCCTTTTGCACTAGAAAAGAAATTGAAAATTACTTTCTGACAATTTCCATGTGAATGTAACCTCCATGCTTTGGAGCTCAAAATTTCACTCGGGAGATAGGAATAAATCAAAATTACCTTCTTTCATTTTCCTATATGAGATTTGCTACAAAATTTAAAAAAATTAACCCTCAACTACTCATCCCCTCCAAAAAAAGTGCCCGCCATTTCCATACTGCCCATTGAAATTATAAAACATAGGATACGCCTTTGCTCATTGAATTTTTCAAGTTCCCAAAGTCGTGATATTTGAAATTTTCTTGAAATTTTCCAAGTCCAAAAAAGTCAAAGTATCTAAAAGTCAGTGTAACGGATTTTCGTGAATGACTTTCGTAATGGAATTTTTTTGAAATATTTTTGAAATCCAACTCCAAGTACAACTTCACATGAAAATTGTTCAAAAATAACCTTCAGTTTATCCTCAGACATGAAAGACTTAAATCAAGTGCGATAATTGAATTTAATTCGATAATACGAGATTCAATTTCAAGATAATTTGAAATTGTAAAAAAACCCAAGTCTATTCCTCTTGTTTGTATTTCAGAAAAAAAATTAACAACTCATCTTATTTTCGAAGATCAAGGTTCCTATTTCATTAGTAACGGAACGAAGAAAAATTGATCATCGACAGAGTGAGGAAAAGAGGAAAGAGAGAAGATTAGTCATCTGCCCATGTGAATTAATTTCTACTCAACGAAGTAATCTAGTCGTTCGCAAACGATTTATTTGCATCATTTCATATGAGAAAATACTTCTAAAAAATTAATTTCTCGAGCTCCAAATCACGAAACGAAGTAAAAAAAATGCATTTTTCTAATTCCACGCGTCTACAACGTTGAAAAAGTGATACTTATTAGAAAAGACGTTCGATTCAATTTCTCAGCTGTTAAGGAGCGACCACGTTAGAGCAATTTTCACTGTCCATTTACACCTAATGGCAATATATCGTAGTATTATCGTCACTTTCGCATCTTCTCGGTACTTTAAACATTTATTATCTTCTTTACCGAGTAGTAGTCGCGTTATTAGCGTAAATCCTCAACTGGTAACACTGCGTTCGCGGTAATAAATTATTTGCTAAATCGCTCGGCTTCAAGTAGAATCAAGAATTAGTATCATTATCAGGATGGATAAAATATTAAATATTATTCCGTCAGTGTAACGTATATCAATTCGTATTAATTATATTTCAAATTCGAGATGATCAAATAGTAACAATTAATACATTTTTTTCAAAACCTGGGTAAGTATTTTATTTGTGTCTTTTTTTGCGTGTTTCTAAAATCTATATCTCCTTTTTTAAAATATTAAAATTTTCTTCTGTAACGTGATATCTGCGAAGAGTGTTTTCAAAGTGAAAAAAAATCAATTTTACGTTTCGCGTCGTTGGATTGCTCGCGTTAAATGTATCGTCAAGAACAAAAACTCGCTTAACTTTTTTACATTTTTTTATCGAGAAGGGGAGAAAAAAAGATGTGAAACATCGATTATGATTCGTTCATTCAGCGAAAGGAGCATACATTAACGGCTCGATTTCTATTTTCTTTATTCGAACGGTAGCGCGAGACGGCGAGGCATCAGAGAAAAAAAACAGCCAGTAACCCGAAATGAGAGACTGAGGGGAAAATATCAAAATATGCAAACGAAAGCTGTATTCGAACGTCATCAATTTCCCGAGTATGCGGAAAAATCAACGAAAAAGAAACACGATCGGTAAATTTAAATAGCATTGTTAGAAAACCGAACGTTTCGAAATGCGAATTCGCCGCCGTAAGTTTTGTGTATTTTATCCAGATAAGCATTCCTGTTTTATTACATAACGCTAAAAGTTTCATCAATAAATATCCGACTTTACTTTAGGATACTTCGCTTCGGCGCTTTTACATGCTAAGGCAAGAAAAAAAATTATAACACCTGCAAGCTAAAATATTACACCATCGTTAACCTAATTTACCGCGCCACGCGTATTTTTATCCTGCGAATCTTTCCTCTATATGCGAATACCGGTGTGATTTTATAAAGGTACCTACGTGTTTTCGTTAAATCTTTTATGGTAAATCGTGCTTTCCGATAAACGGGCTGAATGGGCTGAGGGGTGAGAGGGCGACCTATTCGCTGGATTTTCTATACTAAGTAATTATACCGTTGAAGTAGCGCCAAGCGTAAGATTTTTGTTCAATTTTCGGGCCGGGAGGTTGCATTTAGACGAGAATTGTTGCTTCGCTGATGTGGTCGATCGAGAGAGTACCTATTTTGTGTACACATTAATTTTCGAGTTTGTATAATATTAAAATACGAGGAATTTTCCACAGTTTAGGCTTTACCCGATGCCATTTATTTAAAGGGTCGAATTGAAAACAAATACTAGAGGTTTTAACGAGTCGAGTATTTATCTTAGGATCAGGAAAGGGCACAAGGCAGGGGTTAAGAAAGCTTCAGCTCTTCTAGCAATCTTAGATGGGCAAATTTCTTGCAAGATTTCAACATCGGAAAGGGAAAAAACGCTAAGTATTTTCACAGATTCCCCTCGTACTTCTTCTTCCCCTTGAAAATCAGATTCAAATCAAATTTGAAAATAGCGACGCCCAAAGCCAAACAATCGATACCTGTGACGATATGTTTTCACTTTCCACCTAAATTAAATTCTACTCAAGATGAAATTCTTTGTTTTGATTTGGAATTTTTTGCAGCTAAAAGTCATTCTAACACTTTCAATATTTTCCAGATTCTTTTCAAACAGAATCCTGAAGACACTTTTCCAAAACGTTGCAAGTCATAGATCAAATTTTAGATTTTTCAATGAATTATTCATGGCACAATATATTCTTTACGGTCAATTTTTAATTGATGAAAATAGCCGGTTGTTTTCAACAGAACTGGACTTCTCATATCGAGTCCTTTTGATGATAAAGCAGAAAATGTTTTTCCTATCTACACTGACAAGGTGTCTAAAAAAAACTTTTTTTCTTAAAGAAATTCAAACGAAAAGAGGGTAGTTTAATTTGGTAAAGAAATAGCATAAATCAAGATGGTTCTTTCAGAGCTCAGAAATGGTTTTGCTCAGATTTTAATAAAAATAAGACTAAATCAATCGAAGTAATAACAAAATAATAATGACAGGTTTTAGCCTGAAAAATGGACAATAAATGTGCCTTTTGGAGGGAAAAAAGAAAAAACTGTTAGAATAAAATTAGCTTTCAAATGATATAAGTAATTACCTCAGGAAATCGTGCAGTTTTTTGAATGATGGCAATTTTCATCACAAATGAGAAGATTATCCGAAACCGAAAAATAATCATATTGTTGGAAAGCTAATTCCATCCGCTTACAAAAAAGTTGTTACAGACAATTTCAAAAATTGAATCTTTCTCAAGTTTGGTAGGAAAATATGTCAAAATGTTGTTGAAAAAGGGAGAGGGTAGAAGAAAACTTTCGGAGGTCACATAAAAAATATCGTAAAAATAGTCAAAAAATCATGAAAATTGTTTTAAAAAAGTTGTTAAAATTGTCATTGAGATTTTCATAGAAATCATTAAAAATTTCTAAAAACGATCAAAAGATCATGAAAACACAGAAATTCCGTTAAAATTCCTCAAAGTTTCAAAGAAATCTGTAAACACTTTAAAAAATCAAGAAAATCATTAAAAGTATCTAAAATTTCGTATTTGAGAAAAATAGTTGAAAATTTTCGGAAAAGGGTTGAAACGCCATAAAAATCGTTGCAATGTTCACAAAATTTCATAAAAATCAGTTGAAATAACAAAAAAATATCAAAAAATTATGAAAATTTTCGAAACTGGTTAAGAAAATTCTAGCATTTTTAAAAATATTTGTAATAACTTTGTGAAAATTTCAACAATTGTAGCTACACTTTTAAGATTTCTTAATAATTTTTTTTATTATTTCAAATAATTTTTATGAAAATTTTACCAATTTTAACGAAATTTTTTTTAGTTTTTATGATTTTTCGGCTATTTTTACGATGTTTTTACCAATTTTTACGACAATTTTAGCATATTTAACGATTTTTATGATTTTTCAATGATTTTTTTTAACAAAAATTTTAATTTAAAAAATTTAAAAGGTCGAAAATAATGACTACTTTAATGCTCTGTTATTATGAAGCATTCATTTTTAAACCAGTTTAATTGTTTCCAGCCAGTTTTCAATAACTTCTTGAAAAAATGAACTTATACAAAAAAAGTACAACTTGACACTGGTTTTTCAACATTAGATAGGTAGGTACTTTTTTCTTACGCGCTTTTCTGGTGAATTTTTTTGGCAAATCAACAACCATTTTTTCATTTTTTGGCCAAGTTTTTGCATTTTAAGGTCTACCAACAATATTAAGAACTCTGTACACTTTACATTTGGGTTCCACTTCAAAATCTCAGCAGAGCATATTTTCGCACCTTTTTTTAAATTTTTATCACTTTTTTAAACATATTTTGTATTTTGACTTTTTGAGCCTATGTTCCTAACCTTAGTCATGAGTAGAGCTTTGAATTTAATGCAGAAAAAATCTCAGAATATGCGCATATTTTATGCATTTTAAATTGTCAAATATGCTAAAATATGCATTTTTGAGCCCAAATATGCAAAAATATGCAAAAATCAATATGGGTGTCTATGGAAAGGATTTTTTAAACTGAAAAGCTTAAGCGTAAACAATAAAAAATTGAAATTAAATGAAAAATCGAGCAACAATAATCAAAAAAACAGTTTTTAT
>FIZU01021733.1:0-18967 GCA_900064475.1 Pseudococcus longispinus | reverse complement strand
ATAGGTTGAAATAGGTCGATTGCGGTCGACCCATATCAATCTATCGATTTCTATCGTAAAAACCAAAGGTTGAAATAGGTCGACTGCGGTTGACCCATATCAACCTATTGATTTCTATGGTAAAAACCAAAGGTTGAAATAGGTCGATTGCGGTCGACCCATATCAATCTATCGATTTTCATCGTAAAAACCAAAGGTTGAAATAGGTCGATTGCGGTGGACCAATATCAATCTATCAATTTTCATCGTAAAAACCAAAGGTTGTAGTAGGTCGATTGCGGTCAACCCATATCAATCTATCGATTTCTATCGTAAAAACCAAAGGTTGAAATAGGTCGACTGCGGTTGACCCATATCAACCTATTGATTTCTATGGTAAAAACCAAAGGTTGAAATAGGTCGATTGCGGTCGACCCACATCAATCTATCGATTTTCATCGTAAAAACCAAAGGTTGTAGTAGGTCGATTGCGGCCAACCCATATCAATCTATCGAGAAAAAATTCTGGTAATTTTTAAAAATTCGAGAAAATTCAGTGGTATGGTTTTTTATAAAGTTCAAAGACCACTCTTTCAGATGGGTATCAATTTTTTTTTTTTACCATTTTTAAGGTCGTCAGAGGCGATTTTGCATTTATCCCAGCTGTAGCTAACCATGGGGTAAATGCAAAAATGAATGGAATTTCGATTTTGCGCTTACCCTAATTGCCCCAACTAAATTTATCATTATTGGTTTTATTTGATGTTTTTTCGAATTTCGAGTTGATTTTTCTTCAAACTGGTGCGATTTCCTCAATTTTTAGTATTTTTAAGCACTCTAAGCCTTATAATATGTATAATTGTGTGAAGAATACGAATATTTAATCAATAGTGTCAAAAAGTCATTAGCAGCATTGATGAACTTCGATTTTGCATTTACCCTGCCATGGGGTAAATGCAATACTCAAATTTCACAAACGCATGATGAGCTGTTGTTCAGATTTGAATCAACATAGAGCAACGTGCTTTTAGTATGTTACATAGAATACTCTGAAGTATCTACCATACAAATTTCATTTGGATCGTGTGCTTAGTTTGAGAGAAATATGGCGTCAAAGTCGAACTACCTATACGATTTTTCGTTTGCAATTACCAAACTATACCTAACGTGTTATGTGAAATTAGAGGGAAAGGAGGTGTTCAATCGAAATTTTGGTAATAACCAATATTATTCCAAGGATCTTAATCTATAACTTTTGTATGAAAAATTTTTCAAAAGCGACGTTACGAATGGAGATAGAAGACTTTTCCCCTGTTGGCAAATTTTCGTCATGGGCTTAGCTGTATTTCAATCTTTCACCTTACATCCTTTTTCAAATAGAGCAAATTTCTTTCTTCTTTCTTTACGGAAATATCCTCTACACGTTAAAAAAATCTCTGCGACTTGTGCAAAAGAACTTCTATGGTATCTTTTGATGCTCGGAATCGAGTAATTATTTTTTCTAATGACCGAAGAGACGTAATCGTGCGTAGCATTGGGTTTGAAAATTTATGGGGCGTAAAGGAGTGTCTCCACGTTGGCGAGAGATCTTCATATTCATACCATGGCTTCTTCCTCGATCATATTATACGTAATTATTCGTCTTTGAATAGAAATACCAGCATTTTAGTGAATTTTGGCAACACTGTTGTCTAATGAATTTTTCAAATATCAAGTACGAGCTAAGGTAAGATACGTCGCGTCTTGCGAACCTTTGTACAATACGCATTTCTCTGCGTGTAGCTGAAACGATGGACCACAAAACACGTCTCGTTGATGATCCAAGGCGACGTATCTTACAAGTATGCGAACCTAGCACCCTCTCAAATGATGAGCACATGTTACGCGTATTTTTTCGCATTCGGAAACCGGATGTAGGCATCCGTAACGTCGAAGATTCAGAGATGCTTTGGTCGCTCGCATACAGATATTCTACGAAACCGATGTCGTGTCTGGAGTGTTGACACATTGTAATGGATTTCATGTTCGAGTATATAACGAAACGCAGCATCGCAGCGCAACTATTTCTTATTTTTCCAAAGGTTAGGTTAGGTTCGGTATTCGTGGTTTTGAGAAAATATTCTAATTAAAGGCTCCACGAGATGGTCAGTTTCTCAGATGGTCTTATCAAGATGATCGTATAAAAAAGGATATACCTACGTTGGTTTAATCTCGATTTCATAAATCGGAGATTGTGTCAATATAAATATGTCCTATTAACGGTCACCATAAAATGGCCTTAAAAACGTGTTCGCGTCAAATTGTTGTATGTTTACAAATTGATTATATTTGTACGCCTAATGCGATGTTTGTCAGGAAATAACGGAATCACGTTCGGTTATCAAACTGGTTTCTCTGTTTTTCATCTTTATACTATTTTATATCAAGTGACCGCTCTGCTTGGACGTGGTGATTTTCAGCAACAACCCTGCGTGATCCGGACTGCTTTAGAATTAACACGTACACATTGTAGAGAATAGAAACCCTCCAGTAATAAATTTTTTTAACTAAATAGACGATTTTATGATACGTTAGGGTAAGAAAAAAAAAACCAAGAGAAAGGAGCTGGTTGATAAATGAGGTCGGACGAGGAAACGAGGAGTAATTGTTTGTATTTTATACGCGATACCCTTAAAAACGAGGTGCAGCGTTTAGTTTACTTTTTCGAGATAATACGAAGACAGGTAGGTGGTTCTCATAACGTCGTCGACATCTATGACGCGACTAAATAAACCATCTTATTGTCAAGATGAAGATAACTTTTTGAATTGAGGTATACTCGGTGAGAGATATTAAAAGGGAGACTGTTGGGTAGAAGAATACCAAGTTTTAGGCACCGGGTACCAACGTTCATGATTTAATTACGCTATTTAATATACGTAAAAATATTAATGCTTTTAACTGGCGTTCGCGTTTGTACGATGAAGGCTTCGTAAATCAAAGCAGAGTTTTTAAAAAGCCATCAGCCATCAACGCGCCGCAGCTTCTTGAAATTAATAACTCGGTAATTTTATTTTCTTAAAAGGTATTTTAAAAGGTAATTTATCATTATTTGGTAGCTAACCTAACGCCAAAATGTTTTCTAATAGAGCTTATATCGAAAATCGAAATCGTTTTACGAGCTGAGGTCGATTTTCAAAACACAGCAGTAATGTTACCTCCCATCGAGATCAAAGAAATGACACTGGCTCGTGTTTTTATATTTTTTAGCAAGTTTTGTCTCATTATGAAATGTAATTTTTGTGATCACGAGTAATACAGGAGTCTAATGGGAGACTTGTAAAAATACTCGAGTTGATGGATTTATATACGAAGTGTGAGCAGCTAGAAGAAGGCGACGCGACGTGTGGATTATTCGATTACGACGTCGTTAGACTTCGATGCGAATTGTTAACGGGCCTGATAACATGTAGTTTTTGTCTGCTAGAGTTTTTTTTACCATGTTTTATGATTGTAGAAGATTTTTAGCTGGCAGCAAACTAGTAACTAATTAGCTTCGGCGATGTCGAAATGGTCTTGTGAGGTTTTATCGAACTGGGTGCGTAGTATTATGCAGTACGTGGCGGGGTTTTGAAGTTTGTCTGTGGAGGTGCATTTTTTTTGGTCGATTTTGAATTTTTATGATTTTTGGGGAGTAAATAGAAAAGATCAGGAATTCGAAGAAGGTGAAAAAATTGTATTCTAAAAGCATTAGTTGAAGTATTCAGGATATTTATCAATTTCAAATTCGAAATTATAGCTATTGAAGTCCCAACACAATTATTTAGAAGAGCTTTGAAGATTTCTCAAAATTGCAAACCTCTGAAATGACCTGGAAATTTCAACCATTCAAGAATAGATTGAGGTCTAAATGAATTAGCAAAAAAAAAAATCCAAAAAAAAACATTTTATCAATTTTTTCAGCTTCTCAAGTCGTTTTAGAAAAGATTTAGAAACTGCATAAAATTGAACACATTAAAAATTTTACCTTGCAAATTGAAAAAAAAAAATCATTCTGTATGATTTGTACAACAAAAATGGAACGAAAGCTGAAAAATTAATGCAAATGATTTATTTGAATAAGATTAGAAAAAATGATGAATAAAATCTTCCATTTCCCTCCTTCCATCTCATTTATACCTTTCTTTGAATATGATCCCTGGATCCAAATCAGTGAAATCAGAACGAAATTTTTTAGATTATCATTGAAAAATACATTTACGTGAAATCAGTGATCACAACAAGTGATGGGTTTAATCAATTTTACTAACTTTTCAGTGAAGAATCAAGAAATTGTGTATCTTTAACTAATCATTTAATAGTTGACGTCGTATTGTGTTTTTAGTGACAAATTAGTGATTTAAGCTGGGATGATTTTATTGGAAAAAATTGATGATTTTTTAACAAAGATCAGCCATTTTTATGATAAAAATTTGTCATTAAAAATCATTAACTTTAGTGAAAATCTGCGAATTGAAGAAAAAAATATATGATTACGTGTTGCAGAAACTTGCGTATAAAGTTTCAGTGAAAATCTACGAGGTTGATGAAAAATTGAAATTTAACGAAAATCAGTCATTTTGGTAAAAAATCTACAATTTTTAACTTTTGTAAACCTGACAATTTTATGATATTAGTGAAAAAATCTACTTAGTATTTTAATAAAAATCATCGATTCAAGTGAAAATCTGTAGTTATTATGAGAAAATGGAATTTTAAATGAATAAAGCCTTCATTTATCCAAAAATCGATGAATTTTAGTGAGCAAGTTTGGTGAAAAAATTTATGATTTTAGCAAAAGTCAGCAATTTTGACAAACATTAAAAAATTTTAATAAAATTCTGCAATTCTGCAAGTTTAATGAAATTTTTGAATAGATTGATGATTTTTAGCAAAAATCAGCAATTTTAGTGAAAATTAAAAGAATTTTTGGTTAGTAAAATTCTGCAATTTTGCAAGTTTGATGAAATTTTAGTGAAAATTGAAAGTTTTTAGTGAAATTCTGCAGTTTTGCAAATTTAATAAAATTTTTGAATAAATTGATAATTTTTACCAAAAATCAGCAATTTTAGTGAAAATTAAAAGTTTTTAGTGAAATTCTGCAATTTTGCAAGTTTAATGAAATTAGTGAAAAAATTGATGACTTCTAGCAAAAATCAGCAATTTCTGTAAACATCAACAATTTTAGCAAAAACCAGCAATTTCAGTAACAATCGAAAAACTTTGCCAAGATTCTACAATTCTGCAAGTTCAATGAAAATAGGTAGTGAAAAAATTGATGATTTCTAGCAAAAATTGAAAAATTTTAGTTGAAATTTGCAATTCTGCAAGCTGAACGAAAGTGGTAAAAAAATTGTCGATTTTTGCAAAAATTAGCAATAATTGCAGTAACAATCGAAAAATTTCGGTGCAATTCTGCAATTCTGCAAGTTTTTGAAGATTTTTAGCAAGAATCAGCAATTTTAGTGAAAATTGAGAAATCTTAATGAAATCCTACAATTCGGCACGTCTATTAAAGTTGGACCAAAAATCATCTATTTTAGTAAAAATTGAAAAACTTCAGTGAAATTCTGCAATTTTGCAAGTTCAATGAAATTAGTGAAAAAAATTGTCATGATTTTTAGCAAAAATCAGCAATTTTAGTAACGATTGAAAAATTTCAGTAAAATTTTGCAATTGTGCAAGTCTAATGAGGTTGGTGAAAAAAATGTTGACTTTTAGCAGAAATCAGCAATTTTTGTAAACATCAACAATTTTAGCAAAAACTTGCAACTTTAGTAACAATCGAAAAATTTTGGCGAGATTCTGCAATTCGGCAAGTTTAATGAAAGTAGTGAAAAAATTGATGATTTTTAGCAAAAATCAGCAACTTTAGTACAAATCAGCAATTTTGTAAAAATCAGCAATTTTAGCAAAAATTGAAAAATTTTAGTTAAAATTTTCAATTCTGCAAGTTGAACAAAAGTGGTAGAAAAATTGCTGATTTTTGTAAAAATCAACAATAATTGTAGTAACAATCGAAAAATTTCGGTGAAATTTTGCAATTCTGCAAGTTTAATGAAATTGCTGAATAAATTGATGATTTTTAGCCAGAATCTGCAGTTTTAGTTAAAATTGAGAAATCTTAATGAAATTCTGCAATTCATGCACGTCTATAATGAAGTTTGAGCACAAATCATATATTTTAGTAAAAATCGAAAAATTTCAGTAAAATTCTGCAATTCTGCAAGTTTAATGAAATTAGTAAAAAAAATTGATTATTTTTAGCAAAAATCAGCAACTTTAGTAAAAATCAGAAACTTTAGCAAAAATTACTAATTTTTGTAAAAATCAGAATTTTCAAATTAAATTCTGCGATTTTGCAAGTATAATGAAATTAGTGAAAAAATTGACGATTTTTAGCAAAAATCAGCAACTTTAGTAGAAATTGGTAATTTTTGTAATAATCAGCAATTTTACCAAAAATCATCAATTTTTGTAAAAATTGAAATATTTTACTTAAAATCTGCAGCAATTCTGCAAGTTGAACGAAATTGGCGAAAAAATTGCTCATCGTCGTAAAAATCAGCAATTTTGGTAAAAATCAACAATTTTAGCAAAAATCTTCAATTTTCTTAAAAATCCGCACTTTTTGTTAAAATTTTTAATTTTTAGTTCAAATCTGCAAATTTTGTGAAAAACTGAATGATTTCACTGAAAACATGTATGATATTGGAAAAAATTAATTATTCAACTAAAAATCTGCAATTCTTGTGAAAATCTGCAAGTAATGAAAAATGTATGATTTTAGCAAAAAAAAATCTGAGATTTTATTGGAAATCCTAAATTTTTGAGATCGATGATCTTGGCAAAAATTGGTGATCCAAGTACTTGAATCCGTTAATATAGGATTGAATGAAGAAATTTTGGTAAAAAAATTGATAATTTTTGCAAAAGTCACGAATTTTGGTAAAAATCTGTTATGTTTTTGAAGAAATTGCTAGTTTTTATACTAATAAAAAAAATACAACAAATTCTGAATACTTTTGAACCGAAACTTCGACCTTTTATTAATTTGGGAAATCTCTCAACGAACTATGACTTTGTGGAACAATCTTCATGCTAAAAAGATGTTATTTTCACACCAGCCAACATCGTATCTACCTACATCTGCACTGGCACATTCACAAAATTACATATAAACGCCACCAAAGTTTTCAAAACGTTCTCTCAAACATGTCTGGAACGATAAACCGTTCATTCATTCATGAATTTATTTTTAACTTTTGGATATCTATGGCGAATCCGTGAATCCAGGTGCATTGCGATATTATCCGGAAAAGCTGCCTGAAATATTGGTCGCTTCGTTAATAATTTTATACTTTATGAATTGAAAAAAAAACCTCACATAAATTAGCTGAGATATATTTAAATATACGAGTACGGTTCCAGTCTGCGGCATATATTGAAGCACGTGTCTCTTTTACGGTTGCAGAAATGAATATACGAGAATATTTTGTGACTTATGTACATCGGATACATCTGTTTCCAAGTATATGTATACGTACGGTTTTTAAAATTAACCCGCGCCTTGGCAGCACAAAACTATTACAGACGTTGATTTTCTGCGTTCTTGCTTTCGTATATTCTCGCGTTTGCATGCGGAATATTTTAAAGGTCAATAATTACTATTAATTATCGTGCAATGTGTAACTTTCAACATGAACGCGAATGCATTTCGTTCATCATAGCGAGTATTTGAACTTGGTGCAGTAACAGCAATTCTCAGCGCGTAGGATGATTTCTTTTCGAGAAACTAGTTTTATTTTTTCACCCCCTGTAATCATGGACATAGATGTGTCGTAAAAAGTGTGACGAAAAACATATACACGTTTCAGTTTCTTCCCTCTATTTTAAACAAGGGTACACGTACATGAAGATAAGGTTCATAGCGTAGCTTTGCTGTTTTGCTGGTATATGTATTGTATATACCTTTACATTATTTTTTTTATTGGCTGTTTTAAAAATAAGCGCATATTATTCCAGATCGTTTTCTAATCCTTTAGACACGCTTTTAAGTCTCCTCCTCCGTGGTGCACTGATCTGTCATATAATTACCTATTTCCCATGTCAAATTGTCTGAATAATTTTTTTAAAGGGTTGTGATTGTCTTCAGAATATCTATCTTGTTCCAATACGTGAAACTAAATTATTTTTACGTGAATTCTCTTCGGAAAAGTATGACTACCTATTATAAGGCTGAAATTATCTATCCAGAGAACAAGTTGGTAGAACACTGATAATAAATTGACAAATTACAACAACTAGTCAGAAATTTTCATGATTTTATTAATTTGAGTTAGATTGGCACAAATTAGTCCGATAATTTCCGAATGGAATGAAATTGTTGGCAATTCGATCACCTTTAGTCAGTAAAGAATTAAATAGAAATCCAAAAATTTCTTCAATTCATTTTTTCAAGTACATAAAAAAATTGACAAAAATGGATGAAATCGCATAGATCAAAAACTGAAGTAAATTTCACTGAAAATAATAATTTTTTCACTAAAACAATCACTTTTCATTAGAAATTACCTGCTTTGCACACTAATTATTGGGATTTTCGTCTGAAAACAAATTTGACCAAAAAGTGATTATTTTCACCAGCAAAGCCATTTCACTAAAAAATTGATAGCTTACATGATACTTTTTCACTAAAACATTAAATTTTCACTTGAAATTATTTTTTACAAAAATTGAAATTCTTACATAAAAACAAACTTTACTAAAAAGTGGTTATTTTTACAGAAAACAGCATTTTGATATTTTCACATAGCAATGTGAAAATTTTCACTAAAAAATATACTTATAGCTTCACTATATTCTCACTAAAATAATCAATCCTTCATTTAAAAATTATGATATTTCTCACTGAAAATGAATAATGATAGGCGTGTTTCACTAAAAAAAAAAGGGTTACTACAAAATTAATGGTACTTTTACATTAAAACAGTCAATTTCACCAAAAATTACATTTCACTAAAATTGAAATTTCGACTTGAAAAAGAACATTACCAAAAAATGTCTATTTAAAAAAAACAGCATTTTGCCGAACGGCAAAGCGATAATTTAAATTTTCATTACAATAATCAATTTTCCACAGTGAAAAATATAATTATTTTTTCTTGAAAAAATAATTACTTTTGGTGAAAAGGCCATTACTTTTAGTGAAAAAGGTCATTATTTTTAGTGAAAGATATCGTACTTTCAGCAAAAAATATCATAGTTTTTTAGTGAAAAATGTCATTATTTACTGGTGAAAATATCATTATTTTAGTGGAAAAAAATCGTTATTTTTTAGTGAACCTCCATAATTTTTTTTAGCAAAAAGTGATTTTTTTTAGTGAAAAAGGGCAATTTTTTTAATGAAATTGACATCAATTTTTTAGCGACAAGTCATTATTTTTAGTAAAAATTTCATTTTTAGTGAAAGGTTATTATTTTTAGTGAAAAATATCGTACTTTTAGCAAAAAATATCATAGTTTTTAGTGAAAAATGTCATTATTTGTTGGTGAAAATATCATTATTTTAGTGAAAAAATCGTTATTTTTAGTGAAAAGGGCTAATTTTTTTTTAGTGAAAATAACATTAATTTTTTTTAGTGACAAGTCATTATTTTTAGTAAAAATTCCATTTTTAGTGAAAGGTCATTATTTTTAGTGAAAAATATCGGGCTTTCAGCAAAAAATATCATAGTTTTTTTTAGTGAAAAATGCCATTATTTACTGGTAAAAATATTATTTTAGTGGAAAAAAATCGTTATTTTTTAGTGAACCTCCATAATTTTTTTTTAGTAAAAAAGTCATCATTTTAGTGAAGAATGTCAAATTTTTTTTAGTGAAAATGACATTAATTTTTTAGTAACAAGTCATTATTTTTAGTGAATGGTCATTATTTTTTAGTAAAAATGTCATTTTTAGTAAAAACGTCATTTTTGAATAAAAAGGTTCATTTTTGAGTGAAAAAGTCATCATTTTTTTAGTGAAAAATGATTATTGTTTTTAGTGAAAAAATCATTACCTGTATTGAAAAAGTCATTATTTTCATCGAAAAATACGATATTTTTTCACTAAAAATAATGACCTGTCTACTAAAAGCAATGATATTTTCTCACTAAAAATAATGTCATTTTTTACTAATAAAATGATCAGGGTTCAAGATATCCCTCACTAAAAAATAACGATATTTTTTCACTGAATGGATGGACATTTTTTACTAGAATTAATGGGTTTCATTAAAAATGATGATTTTTTTCACTAAAATAATATTTCCCACTATAATAGTGATTTTCACTAAAAAAAATAATATTTTTCACTGAAAAAATTAATTATTTTTCACTGAAAATATTAATATTTTTTCACTGAAAAATAACGCCATTTTTCAACTAGAAAATAATATTTTTCACTGAAAAGTGATCATAGTAGATCATATACTTTTTAAATCTATGCCTACCTTGTTTTCACAAAATAGTTCAATAGGTACCTTTTACTAAAGTAGTCCTTTTTTCACTAAAGTGATCATTTTTCACAAAAAAAAATCAAATTTTCACTGAAACAAAAGGTGAAAATTTTACTCAAACATGAAGAAAATAAGAGATCATCGTCATCAAAAAAAGTTTACTCGTTCACATTAGACGTCATATTTTCCACTAGAATAAAATCATTAATTTTTACTCAAGCAGTGATTCTCACTAGAACAGTAAATAATTTTCACAAAAAAAAACGATTTACCTATTTCTTAAGTCTAAAATAAACAATTAATTAATTATTTAGTAACTTTTTACTTATCTGAGTACCAAAAAATTGTAATTTTTCGCTGGTATACGTAAAAAAGGATATCAAATCATAAAATTTTCCCACTGTGGTGCTAAGAATAACTAAGTAGGTACATTTTATGATTTGTAATGTAACCATAGGTCTCTGTGAATGTGTAAAATTGGCAGTCGAAATTCACAAAACATAGTTTCGTCTCTTCTATTGTAAGAATGTGCAAAATCTATCAATACATGGTCGAAGATCAAGGTGATATTGATTAATTACTGTAAACGTTATACCAAGAAAACTACTTTTTTTCAGTTTGATCTCTACGTAAATTAGCACGTTTAAAAAACCCAACAGTTTACAAAGAAATTTTCACAATCAATTAATCACGTCAACCGATAGTCTAACCAATACCCCGCTGTGATCGACTCGCATGCAAAATATCTGCAGAAGGTATGCATATGTTAGTCTCCATTCGTTGGTAACCAATTATTCGAAAAAAAACCGCCAAGACCAAATGTTCACTTTGTAAAGACTTTACAGAGTACAGACTTACAAAATGTGTTGTGATTTTCCAATCTGTCGAGCTGTCGATGCCTCTTTTTCGTATGGAAATGGTATGGCGTTGTTGAATGCATTCCTATAATAAAAACAGCACCCCCCGCTTAGGCGAGAAGACAATTAAAGAAGTCTGCGATGGGTTCTGTAGTAACTTGTAAACGTTCATAAACCAGATTTATGTAGCGATGATGTAGGAAGAAGCTACTGTGGTGCTGGGTGATGGTATTTTAAAGATATCCGATTCGTCTCACGTAACAAGATGTAATTGCGTACGTATGTGCAAAACACTGGCATGGTCGTAGATATACGTATAAGTTGCATGTACTCGTACTATTAACTATATGATAACCCACATATAAACAGTGGCGGCTCGGGCTCGTGTTTTAATTTAGAAAAGACACAGCCAACGGAATAAAGAACTGATTTAATTGAACAATTGAATTAGATAGAGAAGAGTCTGTGAATTGATGTCAGGGACTGTGCGGTACGGTATGTGCACGTTGCACGTATATTAGGATGAGTTTTCCTCCGCAGGTCGGGCGACGACTGGGATGGATATACGAGTAGATACGAGTACGGGCTGCACACATCATTACGTACAATTGTCAGAGGGCAGCAATAACTTCTTATTGTAACGATTGAATATTACGTCCGGATAAATTATCTTTATTGAGTCAGATTATCAACTACAATTACCTGTAAGAGGATTCTCTCGAGTTGACTTGGAGATTTTTGCCTTCTGGTGAAGTTGAAGATATGTGGAGAAGGACTGCAAATGGCGTCAAAGCATTAAGCCGTTTGGCGTAAACGAGCCAGTTTTATTTACTTCGTTTTGCTGTGGAAAATAATAAAAAAAACTGTACTGTGTAAGCTGTGCCAAACACTAAACAGCCACCGTTAGCCTGTAAACAATGCTATTAATGGTTTTAAAATTAGTATATGTTGGTACGCGTTGAATTATTACGTACGGCTCGACGCCTAGCCTGCATCGTAGTGCGAAGGCAAGCTTATTAGGTTAAACTACGCGAAAGTTGTATTGGCCGCGGATACGTTCATGTGGCACGTACCAGCATCGATGTTTGCAAGCTAACTGGCGAATCATGGTCGAAAGGGTGATTTTAAATGCCATTTATGTCGATACCAATCATCGTGATCTGCGTTCGATATACGAGTACGTAGTACATATATGTACGATGTTTAGATATTTTGTTTATCGTTGTTGATAAACCGAGCGATGCAATCGTGTTGATAACCTGCCTGATGTTGTGTGCCGTTATAAACACTTTCAAATGCCGGATAAAGATCGTGGTAAATTGAAAGAAATTATTTTTGTATTGAATAGTTTGGTTTTTTTGACCGTGAGATTACCAGAATAAGTCGATTTGAGCAGGTGTAGCCAAAAATACTCGTAAGTGCAGAAGAACGATTGACAAGTGTCGAATTTTTTTGTCGAAGGTACGGCTGGATTTTCCAGATTGGGGTTCAGAGGGATCGATCCCGTGGGAAGTGTGATTGTTTGAGGACTTTTTGTTGTTAAAATCAATTGTGGTAATTTTTTCTACGCGAGGTACATATTCATTTGATTTTTAGCTGATTTTTGAGAATAGAAGATCAGCTATTGAATTTGACCCTACGATTCGTGATATTTTTTTAATTCAAAAATAATTGATAGAATGAGCTGAAATTTTCATAAGAGGTTCATTACTACCATGAATACAAATCTTGAGAAAAATTGGTGAACCGGTTTTTCGGTTATTTGCGATTGAAATTTTCAAAAGCCTCTAACACCTGAAATAAAGCAGTTTTTCGAAATATGTAAATAACCTTTTTAGTAGTACTTAAAAGAACGAACAAAAAATGTTGTATAAAATTTTCATTTTTATGAAACGGTTCTCGAGCTATTCGCGGTTGAAATTTTCAAAAGCCCCTAACACCTGAAATAAAGCAGTTACTCGAAATATGTAAATGACTTTTTTGGTAGAACTTAAAAGATTGAACAAAAAATATTGTATGAAGTTTTCATTTTTATAGATCGGTTTTCAAGTTATTCACGATTTAAATTTTCAAAAGCCTCTAGCACCTAGAATAAAGCAGTTACGTGAAATACGTAAATAACTTTTTAGATAGTACTTGAAAAGGCGCACAAAAAAGTTTATATTCAATTTTCATTTTTATGAACCGGTTCTCAAGATATATGTGATGGAAAATTTCAAAATTTCATGAAAATTGAACGAATTTTCGTAATTTTTACCTCACTTCAAAATTGAAGGGGCTATAAAAATAATTTGAAATGATAAAATTCTAAAAAGAAAATCCAATCGCGGAAATGAATAGTACTTTGAAAAATGAGCAATTTTGGTTATGTTCATTTTTTGCATAAAATCAGAGTTGAAGGAGCTAAGTAACTTTGAAAGTGGAAAAATTTGTAAAAATTTCAGAATTTTTCAACTTGATTCGAGTCTTATTGGCCCTTCAATTTTGATTTTAAGCAAAAAAAATGAAAATAACAAAAATTATTTATTTTTCTAAGTACCATTCATTTCCATGATCGAATCTTTTTCAATTTTTTTTTTATTTCAAACTATTTTTATAGTCCCTTCGATTCTGAAGCTAGGCCAAAAATCTTGGTATGAAAATTTGTTCAATTTTCAAAGTACTACTCATTCCTATGATTGAAAAATGGGTTTGATTCGATTTTTTTTCGAAAATAAATTTGCTCCTTGAATATTTGAGATAGGCAACATGTTCATCTTGAGTTTTTTTTTCAGAGGTATATCTACCCTGTTGTATCCAAATCTGGCGTATGACAGACGATTCGTAGAACACCCTGTATAGGCAGTACAGTCGTAAAAAATTTTAGATTTTGCGGCTGAGTCTTGATCTAGAGTTTGTAAGGAAAAAAAAAAATATAGTCTGTTCAAGTTAAGAATGTAATCACAAAACGCTTAATTCACACTGTAAATCACTTTGAAGCTTTGAAGTTCATTGTAAAAATGTAAACAAAACCATCTTTTTTGTGTCCTACTGTGTGAATTTCGATGAACTTCCGCAATTTGTGATTACATTCTTAACTTGAACAGACTATAGCTGAGTGCCATTTTTTCAAGATCCTTTTTTTTCGAGGTTCCATCCCCTTTTCCTTGAAAGCCCCCTGTTATTGTTCCTAGGGTTGCTATTGGAAAATGTTTTAAACAAAAGTTATAGACTAAGATCCTAAGAATAATTTAGATTATTACGAAAATTTCGATAGGACCCCTCTATCCCTTCCAATTTTGCACAATAGGTAAGAAAATCACCCTTCAATTTTAATAGTACCTACTGTTCACAGTTATCCCAATGGTACTTTTTAGTTGGCAACACTGCCAAGAGGAATTTGACCAGACAATTTAATAAAACAATAAGCGGGCCACGCTTTTCCCGAAAATCTCGCTTTCTTTGTACCAAAGGCCCCAATCGAAAAAATTTTCAAACAAAAGTTGCAGATTGAAATCCTTGAAATAATTTTGTTCATTACAAAAATTTCAATTGGACCTCTCCCTCCCCCCCCACAATATCGCATAATACGTACATATGAAAATTATCCAATGATTTTCATACAAATTATGCAAAATTGGAGGGGAGGGAGGGGCCCAAATGAAATTTTTGTGATGAACAAAATTATTTTAAAGGGTTCAATCTACAACTGTTGTTTGAAAATTTTTTCAATAGGGGCTTTAGAAACGGAGATAAAGAATTTCAAAAGAAAAAAGATAGACCATCAAAGAAGGGAAGTCTTAAAAAAATGGCATATCAGCTCATTATTTTGTTTATAAACTGTAGATTGAGATGAAAAAGTCATGAAATTTTTTCAAAATGTCGCATAAATTGTTGGAATGTCTATTTAATTGTGAAATGTAGTGTCAAAGTTGTTTAAAAAATCATAAAACTTTTCTTAAAATGTAAGAATTATTTTAAAATTAAATTTTTAACATTTTGTACAAATTTAATAATCTTTCATTTCAATGAGTTTTCATGATATTCCAAATAGACTACAAATTTTCATATTTTTTGAAAAAATTTTGTAAAATTTTGAATAATTTTCAAGATTTTTTCACAATTTTTGTGCAGTTTTTAACAAACTATCAAAAAGTTCATGAAAATTTTTACTCAAATTTCAAGATTTTTTTTACAACTTGTCATCAGGAAAAATATCGAGTGAAGGAGGGTATTGTTTAAAAAAGTGATTTTTTAAACATATTCATGAAATTGTAATTTTCAACCCCCCCCCCCCCCGCATCGCCTACAATATCCAAATCATGCTCTTTTGCTGAAGTTTGAAAGATTCTGTTAGTGATCCATCTTCCAAACTTTTTTGAAGAAAAGTTTTGAAATTTTTGAAATGTTGGAGAGTTTTTAAAAATTTTATACGTATTTTTGCCTACTTTTCATTTTGAAGGAGTCTTTCATTGGTAGAAATTTTTGATGATGAATTTCAAATTTAACTTAGTTTCTCAAAATAAAAGATCGACGAGAATATTGTTTTTATGAATTTTCAGTGAAACACATAGGTAGTTACATTAATCTTGGGCTTTTTCAAAGCAGAAATTTTTTGGTATTGAAAAATAATTTTTACGAAAATCTATACCGATCAATAATTATTTTTAAAATTTACATAACCCTTCGAATTCGAAGTAGGCAATATGTGGGTAAATCGTTCTCAAATGTTTTGAAGGTGTATAATATATACGTGAGGTTCAGTTTTATAAAATTGTAAAAAATTTCTACTTGAACCGTAAGAATTTTTTTAAAAATTATTTACAAAATTCAAGAATGGGTAAAATCTGTAAAAATTACTTCACGACTTCTCAGCCCCCTCTCTTGACCTCACTAATTTTCCTTCATCGTGCCACTTCAGTTCAAACACATTTTGAAAAATAAAACTGACAACCTTGTCAATCACCGACATACATTTTGGCATATTTCTAAAATCTAATGTCACATCATTCGCAATTGTAAAACAACACATAAAAACCTAATCAAACGACCAATCAACGCGGCTGCCAAACGTCACCTCCGCCATTCGCCATGTGTCGTAACTGTAATTTATAAAACTGATATCTCGAGCATCAAAAAAATCACCAATGCTGTAATAATCAAAACACAATGTGTATGCCAAGTTTAATCTCGGATCTAACAAATTACTCATTTTTACATATGAAAATTTGAACTCGTAGTCGTGTATGTACCACTCCCGAATGAATTCTCGGCTACATCGCGATACCCATCAAATACGTGAAAAAAAAACGCGTATCTCCATCTGACAATAAAAATTATAGTCGAATTAGCTCTAGCATCATCATCAAATCTTGTTGTACCAATAATCAAATAGTGCGACATTTCGTTGGTAGAAAAAATTTTAATTCGTTGTTGTTTCGTTTTTTTTTTTTGAATTTATGCTCTAAAAATACTTATTTTGGACAATTTCGACGTTCGAAAATTTTTTCAAATTTGTCATCGATTTTTTTTCGAATTTTTTTGTGAATTTTTTCGTCGGAAAAACTCGCGTCATTTTCTCAGTATCGTTGCTTCATACGGCTAATTAATAAATAAAGTATGATCCAATTAGGAAAACATTTCGCAGAAAAAAGGAAATGAACGATAAACAGCGTTTCGTAATGTGTGTATAAATATTTATAGTGAATTTTTTTCGTATAATTGTTGCTTTTGGAAGCACATGTGCGCGATTTATGAAAAAAAAATTTGTTTATATATGAGCTTCTGCTTTTTATACGTGTGGGTATTTTGGTCCGTGGCAGAATTTCGAGCGTTTTTCTTTACTTTTATTTCGTGTAAAAATAACTCGTGGGTTTTTTTCCGGGTTCAGAGGCATAGCACGAAGGCTATACGCGATAGAAGGCGTTGCTGAACAAGGTGGCAGGACATGTGTGTGTTGTAAAACGAAACTGAAAAAATTTCCAACATGTGGTGTCCATTTTGTATAGAGATCACGGTGACTTTGTTCAAATCTGGCTACTGGTTGACTTAGTAGAATACGTTCGTTATGTGTATCTCTTTGTATAAGACTAGGCATATACCTGCCTATATCAGGTTACAGATCTTGATAATTATGTTTAATTGATGTTTTTTCCACACTGATTGTTTCTTTAGCCTGTTTCTCGGTCAAAAATAAATATTTTCACATGTGTTGGACTGCAGGGTGAAATCTTGTAACCTTGGAAACGAAAACAATACATATCAACTCCTTTAACACTTTTGGTTCTTTTCTTCTTGAAGACGAGTATACGTGAAACTAACCCCATGATGTCCACATTTCGATTGGAAAGCAGACAGAGTGATTGCTACAAAAATCTGCTTATAGGATACACATATATAATCCGTTATTAGCATTGAAGGGGATATGATACCTCAAGCTTTATTGATGTTGAAGAGCTCTGAAGGAACCACGTGAGGACCAGCGATTCACTTAGAATTTGAATGAAAATACGATTATTGAAAAGAACATGTTCCAAAACATCTGTGACCAAAATTTCATCTACTGAAGTTGATGTTTTGATTTTTGGAAAATGTTTGGAAATTTAATTTGCCAAATAAAAATGCAATATTTTTGAAATACAGTACTCTTGCCATAAATATGATAAAAATCGGGTCTCCGTCTAATATCAACCTCCCAAAATCGAATTTCATCATTTTTGGCCGTTTTGAAGCCTTCAGTAAGACTTTCATTTTCTCCAGTATTTTTGAATTTTTCCAAAATGCGTGAAAAGTAACTTAGAAAGCTAAAATTCGAATTCTTTCCTACTTTCGAGTAGTTTAACAAGAAAACCCATTTTTGAAGTGAATTTTAGCTGAATACCTCGCGTGAATCTTTTTTGACCTGCATTTGAATTTGGATAGAAGCCAAAATATCACGCACTGGAAGTCTCCAGTTGGTATCCTCTTCAAATACAGATTTTCTTGTTGAAATACTCAAAAGTAGGCAAGAACTCGATGTTGAGCGGTCAAGTTGATTCTTAAATTTGCTGAAGATATTTGAAAATTTTGCTGAAGGATTAAGCAAATCTGGAAATGGTAAAATTTGTTTTCGAGAGATCGATGTTAGCTAATCACCTAATTTTTATCGATTTTACAGGAAAATCATTTTATTTCAGAAATACCCCAGTTTTTCTCCAAAAAATGAAAAACTTAAAAAAATTTGTTAAAACGCGAAAAATCTATTTAGCTAAAATATTGATAAGCGGCCCATCCCCATAGCTAACGTGAATATGTGTTACTCATTTTTAATTTTGATACTTGTGGCCAAAGTGGTAAGTTTTTTATAAAAAATACCAGTTTTGGTCAAAATTGTCTTTGTTGGTTAAAATTCTCAATTTTCAGCTAAAATTGTCATTCATTTGTCAAAATGATTGTTTTTGGTCAAAATCATCATTTTTGGTCAAAATCATCCTTTTTGGTCAAAATCATCATTTTTTGTCAAAATCATCATTTTTGGTCAAAATTGTCATCTTTGGTCTAAATTGTCATTTTTGGTCTAAATCGTCATTTTTAGTCAAAATCGTCATTTTTGGTCAAAATTGTCATTTTTGGTCAAAATTGTCATTTTTGGTTAAAA
>FIZU01021725.1:0-11341 GCA_900064475.1 Pseudococcus longispinus | reverse complement strand
CCCCCCCACCTCCCACATCCCACCACCGCCACCACTACATTAACCAAAAATCACGACCGCCTCGATATTTAAATTTTTTTTTTGAATTTCAAAATCAGACGTTTCAATTTTAAAAATTAATAAATCACGATACCTTTTATTTCGTTATTTTCAAAAAAGTTGGAAAAATGACAAACATTTGATACTTTCTGTCCCAAATTTGAAAATTTTTGTGTCTCGAGATTTGATGACGCATTTACTCGTCAAAAGAAACATTTTAAGGAGTGGTCGAAATCGGTCTATTAAGAGAGACTGGAAAATTGAAAGTTGAAAAAAATTTCAAAAAAATGACAAGTTTTGATTTTTTTCTGCCCCTTTGAACATTTTTCCGAAAAAGTCGAAAAATATATCGAGAAATGTTAAAAATTGACACGATGTTTGTTCCAAATTTGAAAAAAATACAAAAAAGTTTATTTAAAAAATGCTGAAAAATTACAAAAAAAATTTCTTCAAAGTTGAAAAAAAATATCAAAAATGGTTTAAAATTGTCAGAATTTTGATTTTTTTTGTTTCAAATTTGAAAATTTTCGTACCTTAATGCTCGATGATACATTTACTTATGAAAAGAAACATTTCAGGGGTGGGGAGGGGGGGTGATAGAAATCGGTCCATTAAAAGATTTCAGAAATGTTCCAAAAATGACAAAATTTTGATTTTTTCTGCCCCTTTGAATATTTTACCAAAAAAGTTGAAAAAGTGACAGAATTTTTATTTTGTTTGTTCCAAATTTGAAAAACAATTTTCAAACATGCGTAGTGAAAAATTCTCAAAAAATGCTGAAAAATGACGAAACTTTTTCGAAAAAGTTGAAAAATCTATCAAAAATGGTTTAAAATTGACCAAGTTTTGATTTTTTTGGTCTCAAATTTGAAAATTCTTGGACCTCGATGCTCGATGGCACATCTAGACACCAAAAGAAAAATGTTGGAAAAAAATGGTCAAAATTTGGCAGGAGAACTGTCTGCCACAAGGTTCGTTTCAAGTTTTTCTCAAAAATCTTTTAAATTCTAAATTATTTTTTGCCCGACATTTTTGGATTAAGTATTTTCTTACCCCTTTTTTTCTTGAATTTTTTTTATTATAAATTACCGGAATCATATCGAGGGGGAGGGGGTAAAGGCCGAGGGGTATTGATTTTATGAGATAATTTTTTACCCTTTAAAAGAGGAGCCTTTTTCATTGCTTCTGCGATTTTTTTATAGGATAGGAATGCTTTTATTGCGGGTAATTCCACGAAAAACATGACGAAATTCTCCTACGATGACTTTTAGACAATTTGTTTGACTTTTTTGGACTTGGCAAAATCTTCAGATTTCCAATGATTTTTGAGACCTGGAAAATTTCAGAGATGATGCCGACTTTCGTGCATTTTGTCAGACTTTTTTAGTCTTAGAAAATTTTTAAGAACTGAAATAAATTTTCGGACTTGGAAAATTTCAACCTAATGGACTTGAAAAATTTTTAAAAAGTTGAAATCAGGCATTTTGTCTGGCAGCTTTTTATTTAACGCTAACTTTCAGACATTTTATCAGACTTTTTTGAATTTGGAAAATTTTTCAGATTTTCACCAACTTTTTGTGTTTGGAATTACGAGTTCGAAAATTTTTCAAAAAAATTTCATTACCAAATTCATTTATGAAAATTTGCTATGCCGACTTTTAGATATTGTGTCAGACTTCTTCAGACTTGGAAAAATTTTCAGAATTCAAATGATCTTTGAACTTGGAAAATTTCAAGAAAATTTCAAATATCACGAATTTATGGACTTGAAAAATTCATCGAGCAAAAAGCATATCCTATGTTTTATAGTTTCACTAGGCGGGTGCCCCTAGCTGCTATTACATACAAACCGACAAAACTGTCATATTTGGTTAAAATTCTCAGCTTTTAGTCAAAATTGTCATTTTTTGTCAAAATTATCGTTTTTTGTCATTTTTTATTTTCTACTCCAGACTGTGATTTTTTGGTCAAAATAGTGATTTCAAAGTAGAAATTATTACTTCGAGGTAGAAAGTTGTCATTTTTGGTCAAAATTTCCGTTATTCGTCGATTGTTTTTTGTCCAAATTGTGAATTTTTGGTCAAAATTGTCATTCTTTGTCAAACTCATTACTGTTGGTCAAAATCATCATTTTTTGGTACAAACTGTCATTTTTGTCAAAATTGTAATTTTTTGGGTCGAAATTTTCAATTCGAAGTAAAAATTGTCATTTTTGGTTAAAATCGTTATTTTTCGTTAATCGTCATTTTTTTGGTCTAACTTGTAAATAATTTAGTCAAAATTGTTTTTTCAAGGTTAAATAATCTTTTTAATAATTTTAGGATTTTTTAAAAATGTCATCGACATAAAGTCTGACAAAATTTCTAAAATTCGCGAAAAATGTCAGCGTTACGGACAGACACCTTATCACCCTGGTAAAAAAACAATTACCAAAAACTGATCGCAGAACTTCCTAAAAAATACCTATCTTTGATCTGCTAATGCTATACACTCGAGTGCTTTTCTCAGATGGCACAACTCATTACCTACTTGAAAATTCTACAACACTCTAACGGACGCGTTTATGTAAACAAACAAATGGTATTCTACTTGCACCTACGACTATACGAGCAAAGCTAGGTATAAAAAAAAGTCAAACTGAGCCATTATACAGTACGTAGGTATATCCATAACGTTAATATACCTACGATAATCTCACGAGCCATACATACTCTTATTTGTTTTCCATCTATTTCGCAGCTTCGCGTCACAATGTAACAAATGTATTCATTTTCACGCATTCGTACTCGTACTCGCATACGAATACGAATACGAATACCTACCTACCGGAGAGACCTGCGGTGAAAAAAAGAGAGAAAGAAATAAGAAAAAAAAAAAATGTAACAAAGGGAAATAGGCCTGTAAGCAGAACGTTCGGTTATCTGTATCCGTGAGTCAACATTAGAACCGTACCTTAATGAGTTATATTCAAAATTATGCATGAGACGAATTTTAAATTTACAAATACTCATCGAAGGACGCTTCGGATATATTTTTCAACTTTTTTGTGTTTATTAGACTCGACGTACTAAGTGTTCGCAGTGTATATCCATTACAGTGATACCAAAATACCGCTTCGCGTGAAAAAATAATGGTATATTTAGTAAAAAAAAGACACAAACGTACGAAATAAGCCGCATTATTTACACAAGTTTACATTTATGCGTACGAAAGTTGAAACGAAAATACGTAAATTTCACCCGAGTACGATATTCGATGGAAAATTCGCAATATTTTAGTAAACATCTAAGAGCAGATGTTCATCTCGAGAAAGCAACAGTATTGCAGAACATATTGACGGATATTTTATACTTTTCGAGTATCTCGGAGACGTTTTCGTTGATATTGTGAAAACTAGTCGCATTCTTCATGCAAAGCACCAAGCAAGGTTGTCTTTGGCTGATCCAATCCAGATTGCGAATTTTATACGAATTGATGCTCTTGACGTTGTAGAAAATGGCTCCGAATTTTTGACCGCAAATTGGACACGTGGTTTTTTGATCCGACCATTTGATCAAACATCTGGTGCAAAAGCTGTGTAGGCATTTGTCAGCAAAACATCGACGATCGATCGTGTTCAAACAAAAGATGCAACGTAGTTGGATTTTTTTCATCCGCCTTAATACGTTATTGAGCTGGCTCGAGACCAGTTTCACCTTCATCTTGGTATCTGCGTCGATATCCATTGTCACGGGGGCATTCGCGAATTGGTACTTTTCGTAGTAGGTTTTCACCACTGAGGGCGTTTCAACGAACTCGAACATTGTTGTACGTTGAAAAATTGAAAATTAACGCGAGAATCGACGAGAACACTTGAAAAAAAACGACTTTCTGTAAGGAATTGGATCGGTTGATACTCGTATTTCCAAGTATATGATGAGTTTCTCCCCCCTATATTATACCCAATACTGATATTTTGCATCTTGATTGTCACTGAAAGTGGTCGGGTGTTTACTATTTACTTACTTTGTTTTTGTTCGCGCCATATCGAGGAAGAGTAGATAGGTACATGGAAGTTGAACCGAGTGCACAACTTACCGTATGGGAATGAATGGTACGACAATGGTACGAGCACTCATCCATACCTGCGCTGATAAAAGAGTTTAATCACTTTTAAAAGTAAATATTACCAGACGAATATGATACGAGTGGTGAAAAAAGAGAAGAGAATGTTTCCACGAGTTAATCAACGTACGTTTGTATTTGGGAAAAAATGTTGGATAAAATGGCGTGTACTGTGTACTACGTAACGCGTGTTTTTAGGTACGGATAGATTTATGTATTAGTTTTCTAGTTTGCTAGTGCGCATCTGTTCTATGTAGATCCTATTGAGAAATAATTTTGAACGAATGCTGTAAAATATTGGTCACTGAACTTATTGTCAGAGTCGTTGTTGAGCTCAAAATCTGAGAGCAGAAAGGAGGGGGGGGGGGGTTGAAGAAATTAAATAATTTGTTGACTCATATTGCATAAAAATACGTAATTTTTCACGTTATCGTTTTAGGGAGGGGAAAATTAGTAGCGAATCTAACTCGATTTTTTTCTGTTGATCACGGCGTATTTTGACAGTTTTTCATTGTGAAATTTCAAATCACCCCATTAATTTTCGCTTGATATCTAACATTTTAAAGAAAATCTATCGAATTTTAGTTCGTGTCGTGAGATCCATTACCGAATAAAACTTGTCTTGTCTTGTCTAAATATCTGTAACTCGGAATATGACGATAAATTTCGAAAAAATGATTCACGATTGAAAGATTTTCCTTCTTAGAGAGAACTTATGTAGACTTTGGTGAAGAATTTTTAAAAATGTTCCGAACCTCCTCCCCCCTCCCTCTCATAGTTTTGTACCTGATCGAACTTTTAATCGGATATTTCATCCGGTCCGCAGATGATTTTTGACAAGTTTTTCAAAATTGATAACTTTGTAATTGAGTATCGATTTTTCTGAAAAAATTGGGAATTGACAAAATGCTTCCATCAAACAAATTTATTCATTCATCTCCATTTTTAAAAATTTTTAAAACTTAGTAAAAAATCAAAAATTTTTCATCGAAAGTATCTGCATTCCATTAGTCATTGCCGTTTTCGAAATCTTGAAAAAATTATGTAATTTTTTTCAACTTTGAAGACGTTTTAAAATTGCAAAATTTTTTGTAAAGTTTTATCTTCATTTTTTGAAATTTAGAATATCCATTTTTGAAAATTATGAAGTTTTTGCTTAAAAATTGTCAATTTTTAAAAATCACGTTTAATTTTAAAAAATTGTAAATTTTTAAAACATTGTAAATTTTCAAAAAATAAATTGTACATTTTTAAAAAATTATAATTTTTTTGGTAGTTTATTTTAAAAAAATCCTCGAAATCATCTTATTTCTTTCAATTTTTTAATTACTTGAATTTTAACTGACATTAGAATCACTTATACACCTATTTCAATCTTTACTAAAAAATTGAGATAATTTTCAGACACTTTTTCATAAGAATATTGAGAATTTTTTAAAACTTCAAAATTTTTTCAAATAAGCCCTCGTTTCAATATTTTGAAAATTGTTTTAAATTTTAAAAACTTTGAAAAGGAATACAAGCTTTGCTTAGTGGGCTGCAGTATTTTTTTTTCGCACAGTGAAAATAAAATAAATATTTTTTCAATTTTTTTTCAATTTCATTTTTCTACGAATTTTTTGAATGAGTATAATTTTCTCCTTTTTTTCAAGATGCTTAGATTTTTGAAAATTACCAAAAAAAATTAAAATGTTTGGTGACTTTTTAAAAAAAAGGAGCCCGAAATCATCTTGTTTGTAAAAATTTTTAGAACTGGTGAAAATTTTAACTCGCATTGAGATTATCTTAATTTTTACACGATGTGAATTTTTTGTAAATTTTTAAAACTTGAAAATACTACAAAGTAGACGCATCTCAATTTTTTTTAAAAACGTCAAAATTACTGCATTTTTTTAAAAATTAGTACTTGAAAAAAAAAATTTTCAAGTTTTTAAACTTTTTGAAAATTGTCAATTTTTTAAAAGAACTTTCTCAACTTTTTTTCTAGATTTAACTTTTAAAAATTCTAAAAAAATTAATTTAAAAAAAATATATAAATTAAAAAAAAATGTAAATTTAAAAATTTTATTTCAATTATCAAAACTGTACGTGGCATATTTAAAAAAATTGTAAATTTTCATAAATTTTACAATTTTTATAAAATGTGATGAGATTTGCGTTACCATGGCTTAGGATGAAGTCGAAAACACACCATTTTTTGACGAAAAATTGAAAATTTCGGGTATAAAATGCTATTTTTTGTGTAAAATAATATTTGTAAGTGAAAGAGGAACGTTTCTACCATTGAAATTTATTTTTAAAAAAACGAACAGTACTCGACTATATTACATAAAAATGCATTATTCTCAAAACTCGATTTTTCACCCTAAGCCATGATATCGCAAATCTCATCACAAATTGTAAATTTTCATAAAATTGTAAATTTTCAAAAAAATTATGACTTTTTTGGTAGTTTATTTTAAAAAATCTTTGAAATCATCTTGTTTTTTAAAATTTTTTAATAACTAAAATTTCAACTCGCATTAAATTCACTTATGCGCCTATCTCAATCTTTACATTCTTCAAAAACCTTGACCAAAGTTCAAAGTAATTTCAATTTTTATGAAATTTTTGAAATTATTCTACTCAAGTTCAACATTATCTAAATTTCTTATTAGTTGTATATTGATGAATTTTGAAAACTTGAAAATGTAACTGCAATTTTTACAATAAAGATATGGAAAATTACCAATTTTTTAATGAACTTTTCTCAATTTTTTCCAAATTTTATGAATTTTTGAAAATGATCAATTGAAAATAGTACATAGTTTTATAATAATTTTTTCACCTATTTTTTCAGCTTTAATAAGACGTCTAATCTTATTTGTAATGAAATTTTGGAATTTTTAAAAGGTAGTAAAATTAAATGTCATTTCAATCATTTTGTTGAAATCTCGAAAACTTGAAAATTGTAGAATTTTTCGATCAAACTTATCACTCATCTCAATTTTTAATTTTTTTTCAAAATCCTGTGTTGAGAAATCTTTTGAAAATTGTCCATTTTTTTCTACGAGTTATCTCAATTTTTTAAAAGATTTGCATACCGTTGAAAAATTTAAAAGATACATCTTTTGAAACCGTGAATCTTTCAAAACTTTTGAAAATCGCTAAAACTTTCACTTTAAAATTATTTCAATTTTTCAACGTTTAAAAGTTACTTACCAAAGTTTTCAAGTGATTGGAATTTTATTGAAATTTTTAAAAGTTAATGAAGTTTTTTCTCAAATTTTGGATTAAAAAATTTTAACTAGAAGTGGTATTTTTTGGGTTTTTTGAAACATTCAAAACTTGTACTTACCAACAAATTATTTCCTCTCTTTTTGTTCAAATTTTACAGTTGTCGGAATTTATCAAACTTTTGGATAAAATAACTCCAAAATAGTTTCAAAAAATTCGTTCAAGTTTATGGAAGGGGAGAAGGGGAACTATCGAGTGGAACGCCTTTGGAAAAGAATAAAAATTTTTAAATCTTGTAGTTCAATTTATTATCTACACTGTTCAATTTCTTCTCGATATAATTCTTGCCAATTTTTTCGACTTTGATAAAATTTCAGTGACAGGAAATCAATAATGAATGAAAAATCGTCAATTCATCATTCATTAGGTTTCGAGTGGTTTCGAAAAAAATTTACCAGTGTTTTCCAACATGGTATGAGCTATTATCGGATCAAAAATTTGTCCTCGTTGTTTATTAGGTCGTTAATATCAACATCGAATATGTTTTTCATCGTTATCTTTTTCAACTCGATTCGATATAGGTATCTATAATTTGTTCAAACAGATAAACTATACTCGTAACTTTAGAGAGGGAGTTAGGAAAAGGTTTCAAAATCCATCAATAAAATCCTCCACTTCCGATAAATTTCGCATTCGCGTATAAACTACGAGTACGTAGAATTTCCACGAATCACATCCAGTCATTCGACTGCGATAATCGAACCATTTACTTAGATTGAGTCACTTTGTAATCCTCCAAAGTAAACAATCCAACGTATACGCGAAATAGTTGCAGTTTGCATACATATCCCATAAAACAGCAAACCTTCGTACACCAAGTATGTCATTTTCGAAACATCCGCGTCCGTCGTTCCAAGGAAGGAAGGAAGGAAGGAAGGAAGGAAGGAAGGAAGGAAGGGAGGGGGGAAGGGGGCAATTTGCAAAAATTATCGATCGTTGGCGAAATCTCCATCTCTACTCGTACGTATAGATTTGTAAGTAAACACGTAAGTACACTGGTTGTACAGTTGACAAAACATAACATTCGGGTGACAAAACTCATCGTCGAGTCGAACCGTCGCGTCGCGTCAGTGGCAGAATGAAATAAACGAAGGCGTGGTACAGACGATCGTCTTTAAAATGGGGGTAGATTTGAGCCGAACGTAATTTGCCCATCTTGGTGGCGCGGTGGTTGCAAATGCGCAAGAGATGGCTGGTGCAACCCTCTTGGAAATTTTTTGATAACGTGGCGTTCGGCTCGACTCGATGATTACGATGGCGAGGCAATATCTATGGTAACGTTTTAGTGTCAAACATAGCCTGGCAAACAATTTATCGAAAACACTGACCAGCGAAGATTTCAGAAACGCCCACCTTTGCCCAAAAACTACATCGAGTATTTCCCAAAGCGGTCTTTTACTTTTAACGACCTATGAGCTCTCGTTTACCAAGGCTGGGTGAATTTTTCAACTTGTAATTTTTTTTTCCAACACTATTTGAACACGTGCGAGGTAATAAAAATTATCTCCAAGATGTTTCAAGCCGAATGACTCGCGTCAGCTATGCTTTTTATCTCGAAACAATAAACTTATTATACTCGTAGTTTACCCGATTTCATCGTCGAGTATTCCTCGTGTAAAAAAATTTCATAATTCGGCTCGTAATTTCTCCAAAAGCGCGAGAATTGCTTTCTTCGAGAGTAATTTTTCATACACCGAAAATTGCCAACTCGACTCGTTACGATACCATTTTTAGTAACCACTCATTGCTTTTTATTGTTGATTTTGCTGACACGGTACGAAAAACGTTAGCGAATGGTTTTATTAGCGATTTGGCTTTTTTTTTCTTTTATCCGAGAGTTTTTTCTCTGCCCTTAGCTCGAGCTCGTTTTGTAGCAGCACGTCCTCGATAATAAAGTACGTAGAAATTTAACGTAGCTCTGCGCAACCGAACAAATCTCTAAACTTAGGTCATTACCGGACTTTACTAGCTTTTACGTATTTACCGGGCACGCCCATTTTGCGAATAAAACCGCGCATCCAATTATTGTCGTCCAATTTCCTCGTATACTTTAAATTCGCCCCGTTTAAAAACCCTTAATTGCGTTTACCATCAAGCTGCTCCCAACGCGGATAAATTATTTTTTAATGCGTGTACTTTTATTAAAAGCGCCAGCCGCGGGTGGCATTTTAGCCGAGCAATTTATGCAGCGTCGTTGGCATTTCGGTGCGGTTTCATTTGAGGGTTTTTTCATTGTGATGGTAAACGCGACGAATTTCGGAGTCATTTTTTTCCACTTTTTAGGAAAAAAAAAGGTATTACGCGTACGAATACCGAAAGATTATTTTCGAAAGCGAGGTTTTCGTATTTGGAAATGTGCGCCTGGCGTACAAACTGTAGGCAAATTTAATATCGTGGAAGGTATAGAAATTAATGGATTGCGGGGTTTTGCAATTTGCTTGGTTCTTCAGGGTGTCTAACAGGTCATGGAAATCATGAAAAAGTCGCGGAGTATGGAAAAAATTACTAGGTCTCGGATCAGTCTTGAATTTCTGACTTTTTATCGAACAAAAATCATATTGGGTTAAGAATGGATTATAATTCGTTAGAATTTGTTTCACTTTTTTTGTTTCTAAAGTTGCAAAAGTTTTCCAGAAAAAAACATTCGATATGTAAAGATAGTCGTGAAAAAGTCATGGATCCTAGTCGTGAAAAAGCATGGATCCCCCCCCCCAAAAAAAAAAAAATCCAGTTAGTCGTCCTGTTCATAAATCGAAGAAGCGGTAGTTTGAAAATTTACATTATAAAATTTTCTATGTAGTTTTTGAAATGTTTTTTTAGTCGAGCGAAAAGGTTATTTTGTGAAATGGCGAGTGTCCAAAATTGAAGGAGCTGCGATTACGTGATTTTTGAGAAATTTATTCGTTTTTGAAAAATTATGCAAGTGAGATTCCGCCGGTTAAAAAAAGTACATTTTTCGTGTCCATAAATTGCGTCACGAAATCCTTTGACGTTGACTTTTAGACATTACGTCAGACCTTTTTGGACTTGGAAAACTTTTCAGATTTCCATTGACTTTTTGAACGTGGAAAATTTCAGCCATTATTCTGATTTTTAGACATTTTGTCAGACAAAAAATTTACACTTTTTGAACTTGAAAAATTGATTTTCATACATTTTGTCAGACTTTTTTGGAGTTGAAAAATTTCAAGAAAGTTCAAATCAGGCATTTTGTCGGACAGATTTTTACCTAAGGCTGACTTTTAGACATTTTGTCAAACTTTTTTGATTTGGAAATTTTAAAAAAAATTTTACTAATTTTTTACGCTTGGAATTGGATTTTGAAAATATTTCAAAAAAATCCCTCCACGAAAATCGCTTACAATGTCTTTTAGATATTTTGTCTGGCTTTTTTGAACTTGGAAAAATTTTCAAAATTCTAATAACTTTTTGGACTTGAAAAGGCTCGAGAAAATTTCAAATATCACGACTTTATGGGATTGAAAAATTCAACGAGCAAATGCATATTACGAGTATATGTTTTATAGTTTTATGGGTAGTATGGAACCGTCTGAGACTTTTTGTTGGAATTTTGAAAATTTATGAACTTCAAAAAGACCTATCCACGTAGTCCGCTTGGAGAGTGGATTTATTTTCATAAATTGTCACACTTGAAAATTGAAGGAGTAAGAGGAAAATCATGGCCCATTACGACAGATGACTATACTTAATTAGTGCATGTTAATCCTGGGGATCCGAATAATGTAGGTAACTCGTGGAATTTCGCTAAGGAAACACTGTAGTCGAATATGTTGCCTGCCTTTAAAATATTAGGGGCAACGTTCCTAAAAATTTTCTCAAACAAACATAGGTACTTTTGCAGGGTGTCTAACAGGTCAAGCTATCTGATAAGTCAAGCTTTTTGCCTTGAGGTCAAGCTGGT
>FIZU01021723.1:0-26819 GCA_900064475.1 Pseudococcus longispinus | reverse complement strand
AATAACCTGTGATTGGCACCAAAACTGGATCTAAAGAGCTCCTATTGACGCAGAAAAATTATTTCGGTTAAAAAATTGAAAATTTTCCATTGCAGTCTTGCCAACTTTCGATTTTTGCAAAAATTGATTTTAACCATGAAAAATTAAGAAAATTGTGTTTTATTATAAAAATCGGAAATTGGCAAGATTGCAATGAAAAATTTTCAATTTTTTTAATCGAAATACCTAATTTTTCAATTTTTTCTTCAAAATTTGCCGCCCCAGAATTTTGCAGCTGCGGGCGCCCCCCTCTGTAAATCCATGCCTGATTTTGGGAACCCACAACCTCTTCCGAGATGACCTAGGGGCCTAAAAATCATGCCTGGATTCTTTCAAGTCAATTTTTTCATATGTTGTAATTTCAACAAATTCCAATGTTTCCTCCTTTCAGCATAAGATATGCTTTTACTATGAGTAATTCCTCGAAAAACGAGTTGAAATTCCCTGACGATGACTTTTTGGCATTTTGTCAGACTTTTTTGAACTTGGAAAAATTTTCAGACCTCAAATGACTTTTTGGACATGGAAAACTGGAAAAGTCAGAAATCATGTTGACTTGTAGATATCTATTTTATCAGACATTAAACTTTTTGGACTTGGGAAAATTTTGAGTGAATTTCAAAAAATTCAGAAATCACATTCACTTTTACTTATCTTGTCAGGCATCAGACTTTTTGGCCCTGAAAAAAAATTCAGAAATCAAGCTGAGTTTTACACATTTTGTCAGACATTAGATTTTTAGACTTGGAAAAAATTCAGAAGTCACACTGACTTTTGGTCATTTTGTCAGACAGCCTTTCAGAAACCATGCTGAGTTTCACTCATTTCGTCAGATACTAGATTTTTTAGACTTGGAAAAAATTCAGAAATCACACTGACTTTTAGACATTTTGTTTGACAGCATTTCAGAAATCACGTTGACTTTTAGACATTTTGTCAGACAAAAATTGTTTTGAATCAATCTGGCTGTTTGGACTTGAAAAATCGGGAAAAAACACCGACTTTCACGCAATTTGTTGGATATACGTTTACCTGACTTTTTTTTAAAAAAAGAAAGAGCGCATCTATGACTTTTATTTGACTTTTTAACAAAATTGTACCAGCAGACATTATGTTGGACTGGATTAACATGAGGGCTTGGAAAATTTCAGGAGAGTTTCTCAATCCAGAAAAAAAAGAGACATTAAAAGATGCCTAATTTTACTTCAAAGTTCAAGGTAATGGAGAGCTTTTTATGTCGCCAAAAAGACGACAATTCAAGCACAAAATGACCACACGGCAACCAAAGTGACTTTTTGGATTTGGAACATTTCAAAGATTCTTAAAATTTTAGGGCTGTCTTGAGAAAAATTGTATAATGCGGAACTTGAGGCCGACATAATATGAGTTTCTGGACTTTGAAAAATTTAGATTGTTTGAAAATCTGATTTTTATACAGATCGGAAAACATCTCATATTTTGAAGAGGGTCCAGGGGGCCCATCGCCACTGGCGAGGCTCAAAGGGCCAATTTTCTTTTAAAATATTTGAATGACGCCATTTTGGGAACCCACAACCTCCTCTAAGATGATCTAGGGACCTAAACATCATATCTGGACTTGTTTAAAGTTGAAATTTATTCTATGTACGAGTATGTTGCAATTTTAGCGAAATCAAGGAGCAACTTTAATTTTTTTATTTTTTTTTCACGAATTCGGTTATAAAACTTTGGAAAATTTTACATAAAATGAATTTAAAAAAAAAATTAAAGTTTCTCGATTTTGCAATATGTGATAGATATCGACTTGAAACAAGCTCACGTGGGGGTGAAGATGATTAGAATACTCAGCCATTATACATAAAATGAAATTTCACGTCTATGAATTTGAAAAAGCCTATAGTAACACTGTTTCATTACATTAGCACACAAACAAAGGTCATAGAAAAGCTTTCAGTCTACTGGATACCTAATTACCTGTGTCATTCAGATACCTACTCCATTTCAATATTGAATAATTGATGATAAAATGAACATGTAATCGTATCTGATGACTCATGGAGGTGTTACGTTAACATAAGTTTTTTCTAACGGTGTCCAAGTGTCCTTTCATTTTTATATTAATATGTTTCTAAACCAAAATTACATCCATCTATCAACCTAATACCTATCTACTTTAAAATAGTTCGATTGATACTCAAGTAGGTACTCATTTTGAATTAGTGCACGAAACTAAACGAAAAAGATGAATTTACAGATAGGTACATTTCGTACCAGATAATACTATGACTTTTTTCCCAACCCAATCCGGTATAAGGGGGACTAGAGGAGTCCCTTCGAGCTTCGAGCAACATAATGAACGTCAAAGTACAATGCTTAACATCCCATTCATCTAAAAGCCATCGCAGACAAGCAGAATATGCTTTATTCAGTTGAAATATGCTTTCTTCTTTTCACTAGACTGAATAACCAGGTACCTACTTACACTCTAATACTTTCTTTCAATCTATGCTAAAACCAACTCTACCCTGGCCCGAGGGAAAAAATATACTGTTGGATACATCGGTAGCTAGGTACCTAAGTAATTCAAAGAACTCACGAAACGGCCGTATTGTTTCCTTAATCACTTAAAATGTAAACATGAAATGAATCGAGTTACATACCCGAGAGTCCGAATAAACTCGTAGACGGTTTAATTCGAGAGAAAATCTTCTTTAGAAAAGGTGTTAGCCGTTTTGACGCGAAATACGGCGGTTTATTTTACTTAAGAATGATTTCACAATCACATATTCAAGTAAGATAGTTACGTAGAAGTCTAAAAAAATCATCACATGTCTTCATTCCCATACTTTTGAGGTTTATAAACTGAGCAGTGCTAGTGAAATACTGAGGTATTAATCCAAATGGTGTCTAAAAATTTCTTTTACAAGTTTTGTTGAAGTTGGAGCTAAAATTATTAAATTTTTGGCATGAAGAGGAGTGAGAGGAGAATGGTCATAAAGTACTACTGAATTGAAATTGACACTCTTTCTTTTTCAATCATCTTTGAAAAAAAACTAATCCTTTTTATACAAAAACTGCTATCAAAACATGTTTTTAATCATGAAAATAAGTAATCTGTACCTAGGCTACCTATCTCCAGAATTGAACGAATTTTTTAGATTATTTTTTACCTGATTTAAAGATTGAAGACTAAAAGAAATAGGCACGCCCAACAATCTCAATTTTTGGCAACACCCATTCTTCTATTTTTCGGGGTGCTGAAATAATTCGAACACCCCGAACAAAACAATGAAAAAAATCACAACATCAGGTAAAATTGATAAATTCGTAATTTGGTAACATTTGCTATCTCCTGCGAAATACGAATACAGTCATTTCTGCCTGTTTTTGCTCATAATTGTGAATTTTGTACATAAATTAAGAAAGTAGATACCTAGCTGGTTACCTGTATTTTAAGTTCCAAAGGTTTCCTTCGAGTACATAAGACCCAGCAAGTTTGAAAAAGTTGAGTACCTATGCGATTTGAATATTCGCACTTCGGGATTATGTTATAATTTGGAAAGATACGATGACTTTTCAAAAAACTTTGAAATAATTTCCCATTAAAATGCATATCACTCGTGTGGGTGCTTTTCCTAAAACTCAGTCCTGTTTTAAACTCCAGCTCAAAGTATACCCACCTGTTAAATATTAAAATCACCAACTGCTTTCTCAAGACAAAAAAACATTTCGGTAGAATTTATCAACTAAGAAAGTAAGTAATTTCAGCATCGAGTTTATTTAGACGACCCCTACTTTATCTGGAATTACTGTCGGTAAATTTCTCCGCCAAGTATATAACAAGTATTTTCTACTAGTAAATAATGTCAATTTCGTAAGATAAACTCGAGGGTCAGTTATTGGAACAATAAATTGCTCGATAATCGTTTTATTTTTTTGCGTTGGGATTTTAAAAATGACGAATGGGTTTGAAAAATTGTTTTCCCGTTGTATTTTTATTCGTCAGAATAAATCCATTTTCCGCTATCCTAAGGCAATAAAAACTGAAAAATTTTTCAAGCAATTGAGTTTTTTTTTTCTTTCTTGTCCGTTGATTAAGTAATACAAAACTTTGCTGAAATTCTTCGTGTTTTTTTTATTAGGTAGCTGTACCGCGTGAGCGAAAAAAGTTTATCGAGTTTGCGAGCGAAAATCGTTTATTTGATTTTAAAATTATCATTTTTTCGCTTACTTTTCAAACCACCGTCTACTTATTTTTTCCTTGTTATTTGAATAAAATTTGCAGATAGGTAATTAATTTCGCTTTATAGGGGGAAAAGACCGCATCTTGTTAACAATTTGCATTAGTTTTGAATGATTTTCGTATTCGTTGTTCCACACGGCGTGATGAAATATGAACGTAGGAATAACACTGGTACGTAGAGGAATGAAATCTCGAATACGTTTTACGTTTTTACTGCGTTTTGTTATTTTTATTAGAAATTTATATACGTCAAGTCTTGCGCGTTCTTTTTAATCAAAAACATTTCCTTTTTGAATAAAAAAAATAGAGGGAAAAACACAAGAAATCATTAACAATTTCGGTCACGTAATTTTTATGTAAGATTAGCTAAGGGTATAGGCGGTATTTTTTTAACGGCTATCTTCGCTTGAAAATTCGCTTTTTGCTCCGAGTTAAAAATGTCATGATGTTGGAAAATATGACGACTGCATTGTTCTTTTCTGTGTGATGTTTCATGTTTGAAAGGATTATTATCGTATACGACAAAGGTACGGGATGCGGTGAAACTGTGACATGATGTGAAAATACGTGGTAGGGTTTTTTCCGCCTTCTTACGTAGGTATTTATTTCTAAGTTGAAATTAATAGAGAACATTTGGATTATTTTATTTATTTGAGGGAGGGGTTTTGCACTCGTGTGCTGATCCGAGGAAGGATGTAGGGAGGAAGAAGTTCCTTGAAACTATGAATTAATTATTGGTATGTTTCGTAAAGTAAATAATTTTATTTATTGACTGTGCGAATTGAAGAAGCAAGTAATTGAAAAATATCTCTTTTCAACTTATTTTCTCAAAAGTTTGTAGCGAAAAATTAATGCTAAAAATTAATTCGGATTTATTATTTTGGAAAATTTTCGAAACTTTGAAGTAGAAGCACGTAAATTGAAAATAATTATTTTTTTGAATCTTTTTCCTGAAATTGAGGGTTAGACAGCAATGTGTGCATCAACTCGCAGTACTTTGCTTACCTATTAATTGTGGAAGGGACTCGTCATATCTGTGACAAGATACTCTATATGTATACAAAATGAGGTGAAGTTATATGAAAGGTGTCAAGTGTCATGTGTTATTTATCATACATCAAATATCACTTGTCAGTGTCATTAACACCAACCTTGTGTAACGAACCTGTCAAATCATTAGTATGTTACATGTCATGTGTCAGATAAGTATGTCATACCATGTCACATGCAGTATGTATCAAGTAACATATCAAGTGTGAGCCATGACATGTAAGGTGTCAAACATGACATGTTGCGTGTAATGTGTCCTATTAACATGTTTGATGATTTTGTGTCAGATGTATGATGCTACATGTCACAACTCACATGTTGATTTTAGTGATAGGTAGATCCAAGGATCTTTAGACCTAAAGATCCGGATCTGTAATTCAGATACTTCATAATTTTTAGAACTGATCTATGATCTTTAGATCTTCTCAATTTCAAAAAAAGATCCATTTCAACGTGTCAAATTTCAAGTTATTAACCCTTAGGTATTGATCGTTCAAATCTTAGTTTAAATTTAAAACAAAAAATAGAAAAATGATCCCCAGATCTAAAGAACTGGATCTTGGATCTAGACATCCATATTTTGAGGATCTTTAAATCAAAGATCTTTAAAATTTGAGGATCTGATTTTTGGATCTTTAGTGTTGAGTCTGATCTCATCTGTATCTACAAAAAAACACTCAAGTGATCTGGAACTGGGTTTTAATTTTTTGGGAGTGGATCTGCCCATCACAGGTTGGTTTCATGTCTGTCAGATGTGACATGTAAGGTATCAAACATGACATGTTACATGACATAGCCCTATGTAACATGTTTTACGATGTTTTGTGTCAGATGTAGCATACTACATACTTACATGTCATGAGTCACATGTTAATTTCATATCAAAGTTGAGACTTGAGGAACTAATAAAAAAGAGGAAACTCCCTGGAACTCCATTTTTCCTCAGAGGGGGACGTACTGGAAGTGGTGGTAGTCAAAAATTTACGAAGGTAAGAGGTGGAGGCACAGGACCCACCCCTTTCAGAGTCCCTGGGTACTTTTTTTGGCAAAGTTTATGCATTAGCACCATACGAGCACAAGCACTTGATTCTGCGCTCAGAAACCGCAGAGGTGGAGGCAAGCAACTCCTTGAAGCTTCCATTTTTACTCAGAGGTGGAGGTACTTACAACAAATGAGGGTGAAGGCAAGTGGAGGTGTTTCTGGAACTTGGAAGTTCAGGAGGTAGAAGACCGAGGCACTAGATCGTCCTTTTTGCGGTCCCTGATGTCAATTGTGTCATATTTTATACGTCATGTTTCATGTTGCATATTAGATGTATCATTTTATGTCACGAGTCATATAATGATTTCATGTCAAGATCATATTTCACATGTTAATGGTATCAGATGTGACATGTAAGATGTCAAACATGACATGTGTCAGATGTAACATGTTCTATATCATGTTTAACATGCAACATATTACATGTCAGTTGTCACACTTTGATTTCATATTTTCAAGTGATATATTTCACACAATACATATTTATGTGTCAGACATGACATGTTACATACATAGGTTATTTTAACGGACAGTTGTGCCATGTTTAGGCAGTTCTAAAATGGTTTTGGACAGTTCTAAAAGTACATTTGGGCAGCAAATAGTTGAATAATGTACAAATATCTACTGGTTGTCGGTTCAGAAAATTTAAAAGTGTTTTTTTAAATCAAACAACATGAACCAAAGAAAATCTGACGCGATTTTTTAGCATACCTACTGCATAATATATGCTTTTGCGATGAGTAATTCCGAAAAAAAACGACAGATTTTTCCAACCGACCAACAGGAAATTCCAACAAATTGGCTTTTTGGATTTGTAAATTCCATCACACTGACTTTTAGACATTTTGTTAGATTTTATTGGTCTTGGAAAATTTTTAGAGATTACGCTGACTTTTAGACATTTTGTCAGGAAGAATTCTTGAACTTAGAAACTTTCAGAGATCACAGGGCCGTCTTTTCTTTTCTAGGGCTATATTTTGTAGGACTGTCTTTTCTTTTCTAGAGCTGCTGTTCTAGGGCTCTATTTTACAGGGCTGTCTTATCTTTTTTGGGGCTGTTTTCTAGGACGTTATTTTGTATGACTGTCTTTTCTTTCCAAAGGCTGCTTTTCTTGGGATGTATTTTCTAGGACTGCTGTTCTAGGGCTGTATTTTCCAGGGCTGTCTTGTCTTTTCTAGGGCTGTTTTCTAGGACGTTATTTTCTAGGGCTGTATTTTATACATTGACTTTATATTACATGGACTGCTAGCGATGAATGGGGCTATTGTTAAATTCTGGCTGAACATCCCACCGCGTCGCTAGCAGTCCATATAAGTATATAAAGTCCATGATTTTATAGGATTACCTTTTCATTCTAGAGCTACTTTGGGTAGTGTTTTATGATGTTGTTTGTCAGATGCAGCACATTACATGACATAGGTCACATGTTGATTTCATGTCTGTAGGTAGGTACACAATATGTCAGTTGTCAAACATGACATGTTTATATGATATGTGTCATGTTTGTGTTGCTTGTCAGTGTCAGATGTATTATGTCACATTTCATGAATGGCATGATGATTTAATGTTGAGTACTTATCATATTTTACATGTTTTGTGTCACATGTAGCATATTACGAGTACATATTACATATCACATGGTGCTTTTATGTCATGTGTCATGCATTTCATGTCACATGTTACATGATTGGTAGTGCTATAAGAGAGTCATTCTCTGTATTACATGTCAATGTGATGAATCGCGTGCCACCTATTTTATGCCATATATCACAAATCACAGTTTGTACTCATCACATGTAATTTACCTCAAGTAATATTGTATTTTGTCATCTCACAATTTACGTGTTACTTAACATGTGTAGAGGCAAAATAGTATGGTTGAATGGGGAGCAACATTCCATCCTCGTGGTAAAATTGCATTTTCAGTTCAAAAAAATTAAATCAAAGGGAGAAATTCACAAAAGTTACGAAATTTTTCAAAGGAAAATTTGCATATTGAGTTTAAAAAAAATTGGAAAAATTCCCATCCGAGCTGGAAATATCCTATTTTTGCCGGGTTGTTTCAGAAAAATAGGTAAATTACGAATACATCAATCTAGGTAGGTGATACGAGTACGTAGATATATAATTTACATTTTTGAATATTCTCTGCGAAATTAACGTAAAGTCATAAATAATTCCGAACGAGCAATCGGTTTTAATTTCTGGTGAAGAGAAGGAACACGATCGTAATAATTGTCGCCGAGTTGAAAATAATGTTTGGGGCAGGCAAAGGTCGATTCGGGTTTCCGTCTTTTGGATTCGATCCAACCAAAAGTACTTAATTCCTAATCGTAGATAATTTTCAATTCCTTATAATTAACAACGTTGTATAAATAACCAAATACTCGTTATATTTAAATCCATAATTTTACAAATAATTGCGACCTTTGGTTTGCAGAAACTCGGTAAACTAAAAAAGACGCAGCTTGTAATTGGCTTAAACATTCGTCAAACATGACGATGAAGCTTAAAAGTGTTAATTTGTTTAGAAAGATCATCTCTTAACATAATATCTTGAATTAATAAGAATGAACGGTGTGGCACGATGTTTGCTTATTCGAAAGGTAAATACGACCGTATTCCGTATACAAGCAACTCCAGCAAATTGCATCATTGGTTAATAAGATTACAAACCTAAGCCCTAAAGATTTTATGAACCCGGATAAAATTAAAAGTCGTTCTCCATGTGTAAAATAACTTGGCAAAGTAACGAAAATTAATTGCAGCTTAACCAAACCGCTCTGAAATTTTTAACTGCAGATTAACATCAGATTTATTTCAGACTAATATTTTAGCGTCATAATGATAAGAAAGGTAAATACTTAGTTAAGGGATGAATGATGAAATATTGTTTTGGTCAAATTTTCAGAAGTTTTTTTTTTGTACGAAATCTTGGAAAAGTTATTTTAGAAAGGTAATAAACTAATAATCTACCGTACCAGAATCTGGACTTGTGGATAGTTGAACGAAACCCCTATTGTGAGCATGCGGTCTATCTTCAAAATTGAAGGCACCTACATTCCCTAAAAATACAAAATTTCTGATGGTAAGTTCAATTCAAATTCACTTTCTTCAAAATGAAAAATATAAGTAAGTAGGGTAAAATTTGATACAATTTTTTCTCAAGTCATCATACAAACTTTCCTCTGGCATCATCACATTTCCAGTCAATTAAAATACCTACTAAAAAAATTCTTATGCTTTTTACGAAAATTTCTTCGCCTATAGCACCTTCAATTTTGTAACTAGACACTTCCACCGTAGAACTTTTTTGTTCGTCTTGGAAAATATTTGCACCCGAATCAATACTTGGAAACCACTTTTGAAAATTTTTCTAAATCGTTGCTCCCTTTAATTTAAAAAATCAATAAGTTTAAAGGCAATTTTCCCTTATTTCCATATTTTGTCTCCCGACGCTGGATTGTCAAATTGAAAATGAAAATTTATGGAAAATCACCCGTTGAATCAGAGAAAAACACATATTTACGAATTTCTCCAAAACTCGTAGATATTTTTTTTATTTTTATTCCCAATGTCGAGTAAGTTCGATGCCCCCTCACTCTTCAGATATTCTCGTTTATTTATACACCAGAGATATGTACGCGTATCATGTCATCTTGATGAAAAAACGTCAAAATACAGTTTCCATCTCGATAAAGTTGGTAAATTTCGAAATTGGTGTCATTATAATAAACGAGAAAATCGAGATAATGCTTCTCGAATAATAATTTTAGGTTTGACATTTTAATATGTCTCGCTAGCTAGGTATATACTCGTGTCTGAAAGCGAAGGCAAATCTTTTTTTCATTTCGAAGTTAGCAGCGGTAAAAAAAATGGTGGAAAAACTCAAAATTTATACACATGGAATGAATTTTTCAAAAACGCTATAGGTATCAAGTTTTATTACATTTGTCGTGATACCGTTACGTTTCTCGCTTCACATCACGTGAATGTACGCCTAATAAAGTTGGACTTTTATACAAAAATGTGATTTTTTTTCAACGTCGAGACCGTTTGAAAGGTTGAAAAAAAGGTGTTTGTATGCACTAATATCCTGAGGCGTTGAGGTAGCTGTCATGTTTTTTTTATCTCTTTTGATAAACATGAATCAAAATTTTCAAATTAATGTTCGTCGACGCTAGTACAACAAATACCTACGTCGCGCCGGATGAGTAATATTTTCATGTTTCTTGTTACTCTTCCTTCATTTTTTTTTTTCGTTGTAATTATAAAGTTCAGCCGTTGAATGGAGTACACAGTTTTTTAAAGGAATTGTTCTTAGTTACCGGCTCAGGTACTTTTGTGTTGTTTCGTCAGTTTTTAATCACATTCTTTTGAAAATTTTCTTCCATTAAAATTCTGTCGTATGGTGTTGTAGGTACCTATACATTATCTCTTTCGTTTTTCATGCCCAAGTATAATACCTATTTGCAAAGAGTAGGGAATTTTGCCATTCATGGCTTTCATAAGCAGTGAGAAAATTTTTAATAGGTATTTATTCGAAGTTGAGTTTTTAAACAGTATTCTTCTACCATTATTCACCAGAGTCAGGCAAATATCTTCAATGTACCTATGCTGAATAGTTGCCAGTTTACAGAATTTGGATATTACCCGAATACCACTAAGAAAAAAAATTGGATGAGCATTTGCCTATTTTTAAAATTAAAGGGGTCAACGACTTAGCAAAAATTTAAATCAAAATTGGCAATTTCTCCGAAACTGAACGAATCCCATTGTGACAATTTTTGCCTGATTTCAAAATTGAAGGGGTTACAAACATACAAATCATTTTAAAAAATTTCTGCCAAATTCCAACAGCACATGGACAATAGTGCTTAAGAAGACGAACAAAAATTGTTATTATAATGGGTGGCCTATCTCGTTAATTGAAGGAGCTATGCAAATTTTAGTCTACACTCAATTTTTTCAGCGTGAAAATTACTTATGATAATCACTTTTTGATTGAAAAAAAATGAGAAGTGATAATAAAAGTAAAAGATAGTCATTATTTGAAAAATTTCATAAAAAGTTAAAATAAGAGAAAACTAAAGGAAAAATGTGAATTGCTTAAATGTATTTTTTCATAAATGAAAAATTTTTCATCAGAAAGTCAAATTTGTCTCTAAAAATTGGTAGTACATTTCACGAAGAGTAATTTTATTTATTTGAAAAAAATTGAAAAAATTGAAACTTGCGGAGTTGAGCTTATAGGAAGAAATAGATTTTCACTTAGAGCAACTAAAATGACTACATATTACTTGTCGTGACATTTACTACCGTGTATTGATCAAAATTTGACTTTCCAATGAAAAATTTATCGTTATGGGAAAATACACGAAGACAATTCATTTTATTTTCTCTTCTCATTTTTCAAATTTTTCTCAGCTTCACTTTTCATAAACTTTTTCACATAATAATCGGTCGATTATATTTTTACAAAAATTCTACTTAGCCCCTTCAATTTCAATGCCAGGCAAAACGTCATTACAACAAGATTGTAGACCTACAGGGTGTGTGAGAATTTAAGAGTGCATCGCCTTCAAACCAGAACTGCAGCTACCCAAACTACATAAGTGTGTGCATGTTTGTCGACCCCAAAATTTGGAGGGGGAGTTTTTTTGGAACTTCCCTGTAGAGCTTTTTGAACTCTATAAAATAATTTATATTCATGTTTTGCCTAACCCTAAAATTGAAGGAGCTACAATGATTTGAAAATTTGTAGACTTCGTAACTTTTTCAATTTTGAAATTAGACAAAATTTTGTGAGTCATTTTTTGTAGAGGTTTTTGAGCTCTACAAAATGAGATACTTGATAAAGTGTTGTCCAACTCCAAAATTGAACTTATGGGAGACCATTTTGAAAATTTATCGTAAAAAAAATCAAATTTTAAGAACTTGTGCTTCTTTTCATCTTTTAAATGGCCATAGCTCCTCCAACTTTTGAGAACATTGATAGCTCCTTTTGTACAGCTCAAAAAGCTCTACAAAAAATGACTCTTACAAAATTTTTGAAAATTGGAGGAGTTAAAAAGTCTACAAATTTTCAAATCATTGTAGCTACTCCAATTTTAGAGTTGGGCGAAACTTGAATTAAAATTATTTTGGAGTGCTTAAAAAGTTCTACAAGAACGTTCAAAAAAATTGGCTATCTTGATTAATAATGGAGTAAATGACGTTTTAAAAAAAAACACTATCATTAGTGCATAACTTTGCTCCTTCAAATCTTGGGATTGGCAAACATACATACACCTATGTGGTTTGGGTTGCTGCATCTCTGGTTTGAAGGGAGTGCACTCCTACCTGAACACCCATTCATTTTTACAGCTGAATTTTGAAAAAAAATTGTCTCAACGTTTGTTTATAGGCTCTTGAATTTTAAAATTAGACAAAAAATTATCAGAAAAATTTTTCTCATTTTTTTGATGTAGGCTACTACTCAATACCCATAATCCAAAATGTTACCATGTGATTTTTCCTGAAGGAGTATTACTCCCTTTAATTTTGAGCTCGGGCAACATGTTCATTAAACGTTTATCATACAATTTCATTTGAGAAAAAATAAAGTTACATCGATCCATTTAATCCGAAATAAACTGCATTAAAGAATCAAAAAACAATTTCCAATAGAAGCGATAAAATGGTAAAATTTTATTTTATGTAAAACTTGATTCAAATCGTCTGAAAAGATGTAAAGTTTCTTATTGCCATTAAAATTTTATACGACGTTTGGAAGTTATTTTGAAAACCTAAGGATAAACTATAGAATGGTATTTTGCTTTTGTCACATATTTGGACATCGATATAATACATTCGTATTGATAAAGCCATCGCTACGTCATTTTTTATCTGTTTTTCTCGAGATTTATCAAATTATCATAAATTTATATGCACATTCGTTCATCCGCGATACACATTCTTCAAATAAATTGAATTCGAACTGCGCATATTTATCGCCCGGCAGAAAGAAACGACGAACGCGTAAAAAGGCTAAAAAAGATGTGAAATTTCGAGCAATTTACCAAAGCGATAAATTCTTATTAAATTTCCATCGAGTCTGGCAAAATTTAGCTTGGATTTAATTCAAAAGGCACGCCAGACTACCATAGTGAAATAATTTAAAAGTGAAATTAAAACGCAGTGATTTACATCTACGCTGAGGATAATAAACTTAAATGAATATGATGTGGTAAAATGTTAAAGGCCATTAGCAAAATTAGGAATACAGAAACAACGTTTTACCATACATTGTTACACTTAGAACTTCTCTCGTTCTCGTATTAATTTACCAGTTAACAAGGGTTGAATATATGGGAGAAACAATTGTGCCATCTTTTAGCGAGATAAATAATTTACATAGAAATCGAACGTGACTGCGTTTTCAAATCGATCATCGTCGCGAATACGGCCATCTAAAAATTTAAATTTGTTTGCTCTTATATTTACCCCCCACATTGCTTATTTTGCCAAAACAATGTTATCTAATGATTTGATGAATCATATTGTTCTGCTTGCTTGGTTTTTGCAAGTTTGAGAGTATTATTTTGTGTAAATTTCAACGCCAAACAAGTGCACAATTTTGAGTGTTCCTTTTCGTTTTCGTTTTTATATCGACGAGAGTCCTTCGAACCGAATTTTTCATTCGGATGGTACGGCTCGTCGTTGATTTATTATTCTGATGATGAGACGAATAATTCCATTTTAGAACTTTGTGTCAAAGTTTGAATTCAAAAATGGTTCGCGAAATTGCGAAATTTCGTTATTTCGTGGGTCTATGTATCGATATTGAATATTTCACTAGAGATACATAGCACTGTGTTGATAAAAAGAACCTTGAAATGTTGAATCTTCTAAATAATTTGTTGAAACTCTAATTAAAAGAACCAAGAAACTACCTATATCCACCTTCATTCGATAAAAACTTCGGTAGGTACCCACTTTGAACAAAAAACCATAAAAACAATTACGTACATTTGGCGACATCGACGTAAAAATTTATTCCATTCACAAATGGAAAATTAATACGGAAATAAATCGACGTTCACTCGATTCATTGATTAATGGGTTTGAAAATTTTTAATGAAGAGCGTATTGATGTAACGTGAAAGATTTTCGCACCCACTCGAACTGATAAAAGTTTCGAATTTGAAGGAAATTAAAGCAACATTATCCGACACGTACATAGAAATACGACTTTTTTCCCTGGCTTGCTTTAAGCTAAAGTAGTCTCAGATTGCAATATTTGTTAGTAGCACGTATCCTAAAAGGCGAAATCTTTTCATATAAAGGCTTTCTTACAAAGTGATAGTTTTTTTTTTGTCTGCCACGAAAAATCCTCACTATATTTTCCGATATATTTCTCTCAGACTTCTATTTTGACCGTTCTGTCGGCAAAACCGTTATTTATACTATTCTTTTTTCTTCGGAAAAGGAACACCGGATGTCCGCCATGATTTGAATTATTTATATTTTTCTACATAAACGAAACATCTCTATGGCGTAGATATTTTATATTTAGACCGCAAAAATTGTGTTATTTTTACGCATTACGAAAAAATTGCATTGTTTTATCGCGTATTGGTTTATTATTTCGATAATCATTGCGACGATGGCGTTGAAGAAACATTTTGAAGTTCATAACGAGTTGAAAGAAGTGTTGAGCGTTTACAAAATATTGAAATACAGAAGAATTTTGAACTTGATGGTAATGTTGTTGCAGAAGTGATGCAGCAAAGTCATCGTAGTGCTACAGCAATAATGAGAAAATAATATTATCACGACATACTTAATTACGTTTTTGCAACATTGAGGCAATGTTTCAGTAACGTTATGACGATGTTGTAGCACATTTGTAAAGGTGTTTGTGATGATGTCGCAGAAATTTTGTGTCAAAGTTGCAGAAATGTTGTGGGAATATTGCAGAAATATTCTGGAAACATTTCGAAAATGTTGTGACATCATTGCAAAAATCTCGTGCAACATTTTTGAAATGCTGTGGCAACATTGCAGAAATGTTGTGTCAATATTACAAAAAATATTGAGTCAACATTACAGAAATGTTGTGCCATCATTACAGAAATGTTGTGCCATCATTGCAGAAATGTTACCACAACATTGAAGAAATTTTGTAGAACATTTCGGAAATATTGTAGTAACATTGCAAAAATGTTGTAGCAATACTGAAAAAAGTGTTGTATGAACATAACAGAAATGTTGCGTCAACATTGAAGAAATTTTGTAGAACATTATGGAAATGTTGTGGTAATATTGCAGAAATGTTCTAGCAATTCTGAAAAAAGTGTTGTGTGAACATAACAGAAATGTTGCGTCAACATTGAAGAAATTTTGTAGAACATTATGGAAATGTTGTGGTAATATTGCAGAAATGTTCTAGCAATTCTGAAAAAAGTGTTGTGTGAACATAACAGAAATGTTGCGTCAACATTGAAGAATATTTTGTAGCACATTTTGGAAATATTGTGGCAACATTTTGAAAATATTGTGACAACATTGCAGAAATGTTATAACAATACAGAAAAAAGTGTTGTGTGAACATAACAGAGATGTTGGGTCAACATTGAAGAAATGTTGTGATATCATTGCAATAATCTCGTGCAAACATTTTTGAAATGCTGTGGCAACATTGCAGAAATGTTGTGTCAATATTACAAAAAATATTGAGTCATTCCTCGCATTGATAAAAACAAACAACCTAACCAACTTCATTTAACGCCCTTCCTTAAGGGTGTAATAATTTTGAAATTATAAACACCCTAAAATTGATAATAATAAAAAAAAAAATTGCAGAAATGTTACGACAACATTGAAGAAATTTTGTAGAACATTTTGGAAATATTGTGGTAACATTGCAAAAATGTTGTAGCAATACTGAAAAAAGTGTTGCGTCAATATTGAAGAAATGTTGCGTCGACATTGAAAAAATTTTGTAGCACATTTTGGAAATATTGTGGTAACATTGCAAAAATGTTGTAGCAAAACTGAAAAAAGTGTTGTGTGAGCATAACAGAAATGTTGCGTCAACATTGAAGAAATTGTGTAGCACATTTCGGAAATATTGTAGCAACATTGAAGAAATGTTGCGTCAACCTTTTGGAAATATTGCGGCAACATTTTGGAAATATTGCGGCAAAATTTTGGAAGTATTGTGACAACATTGCAGAAATTTTGAGTCAACATTGAAGAAATGTTGCGTCGATATTGAAGATATGTTGTATCAACATTTCAGTAATATTGTGGCAAGATTGCAGAAATCTTGTTTCAGCACTTCAGAAATGTTGTACAAACATCGTGAAATATTGTAGCAGCACTGCACAAATATTGTAAAAACATCATAGAAATGGTGTGTAAGCATTATTGAAATTTGGTCGCAACGTTATAAGCAATGTTGCAGTAAAGCATCAGCAATAAAATCAATACCTATTTAGCATACCCCTTTGAAATTTTTACCTTCGTCATGTAAAAGCTACCGCTTTATTAAAACTAATAATTTTAGAAAAACGTTTTTGCCAAAATCGAGTAACGTCGCACGTTTTGCCCGAAGTAGGTACCGATAAACTAATACATGCTACTTACCTAGCTTCAAGTTTTTAGGGTGAAAATTTTTTAAATGTAGTTACACGAGTTATATCGATAAAAACATGGTTGTTTTTTGTCGTACAATTTGTGTTAAAATATTTAACTTTACACTTAAACTTTGGTAATGTATTGCTGTAACTTTCTGCTCGACTTTTTACACGAAAATAGAATTTTCTTTCGTACCAAAGTCGTTTTTACCGTGTTATTATATTTCGCAAAAGTTTGCTTTTATATTTTTATGTAGTGCAAACGTTTCGTTAAGCTGGAAAAATATAATTTATACATAAATGCGCGAAAAATTTTCTTATTAACTTTTCGCCTAAAAGTTGCTGCCGAATGATTTGTTAGAAATTTGGGAACAAAGTGGAAACTTGTTTAGATGTCATTTCCATGTTGTGAGGTACTTAAAAGCCTATTTTTATTTGGATTTTTTTCTTCCGCAAAAAAAAATAGAAAAAAAGATCTCAGAACCGAATGCACTATTTTTTTCTGACGATTTTTATTAGGTACTCAAAAAAGCAGAGCTTTAGTTTCGTTATTTGTGCATTGAGCGGAAGAACGGATGAAGATAAACGAAAAGTAATAAAATGCGTCTTGTAATAAAAAGTTGTGTGAAGTGTTTTTTGGTATATTTTTTTTTTCGCCAGCCATTCTTTTATTCTATACGTATGAGGAAAAGGCGTACGTAATGTTACAGATTACAAGTTGATTGAAGGGATTTGCAGAAAAATAAATGAGGGTTTTCCAAACAAATACAAATCAACCGCGAAGATTTAATTGCTGCAATAACCGAGCCCATTTAAAATATAAAAGTTGTAATTTGGAGTGAGATTTTATTCGGATTTGTTTTTTGGTTTCCTCATTCGAATACCGACTAGGTAGATAACCTGTACTACATATGTGCATAATTTAAGTACCTACATTTCTGTATTTCATAATTTTTTTTTATTATTATTCAAATTAAATATTTAAATAGTTAAAATATAATATTATTTTGAAAAAATAAAGTTAATTTATATTTTTAAATAAAAATTTTTATATTGAAAATATAATGTTTTAAAGTTTAAACTATATTTAAAGATAATTATTTAAAAATAAAATTTTAAGTTAGAAGCTGCGAAAAGTTGCATTGCATCTTGTATTTGTCTTGCCTCGTGTGTAATAATCTCAGATAAAACAATTTTTCGGCCTGTACGATATAAAATACTCCCAAAGCACTTGATGATGCAGTCGAAATAACGCTGAAGTTGGCTTTATTACCGACCGTTATGCAAAATCGAAGAGTTTGTTTACGAGAGACCATTAAATTAATCTTACCATTAAATTAATCTTAGCTCTTATAGTGCAAATGGCTCGCCCTATTCATCCTTCTCCGAAGGCAATTTATTATTTTCGTTATACGCACCAAGAATTCCACACCAGAATACCGTACTAAAATTTTTTCACTGTTTCATCCATCTCCGCGTTGTGACTGCAAAGTCATAAAATTTCAATCAAAAATCCCCTTTGTATAAAAATTTCTATAAATGTATACAGAGGTTTATTCAATTTAGAATTATGCCATTTCATTATTTATACAGGCTGTTTTTCATCTCAACTCTTCACTTTCATCAAATACTTTTTATCTGTCAACTCGTTTGTCTATATTCCTAGCAATTAAAGCAATAAGTTATCTTGTGAAATTGAAAGTTTTGAATGGGATGACACTTTTTAGAAAAATTGGCCAATCTAAAAGTCAAGAATGCATAATGCCAGGCGAAATAGAGTAGGTCAAAATAGGTACCTAATCTAACCTACATGTCTTATATTGCTGGGAGTCATTCTAAAAATTTTGTACGATTTTTTCTGTCCATTTTTAGACTAGGATGTGCTTTTCCAATGACCAAACTCGCAAAAAACGACACAAAATTCCGTCACACTGACTTTTAAATATTTTGTTAAACTTTTTTGAACTTGGAAAATTTCAGAGAAAATACACGACTTTTAGACATTTTGTCAGAAAAACACTTTCGACTTTAAGGATTTGGAAAATTTTAGAAATCACACTGACTTTCAGACATTTTTTCATGCTATTTTAGACTTTCTTAAATTTAAAAATTTTTTAGAATTCATACGATTTTTTGGACTTGAAAAATTTTAGAAATGCTGACTTTTTTGATTTTGAAAAATTTTATTAAGTGGTCGGATGACTTTTAACTTGAAAAAAGGGCCTCTACAGGTAAGATGGTAAAAATGGCTCTGTCACCGATTGGAATAAAACTCGCCCAAAATGTTGGTTATGATGTAACACCACCCCAAAAATTTTTTTAGACCCCTACCCCCACCTCAACTCGAGAAACATATCTGAATATGGTAAAAATTCAATCTTTTTTGTGCGAGGAAGGGGTGGTCCAATAATTTTGAAATTTTCACAGAATGTAATGGCTATATAGGTGTATTTATGTGAGAATTTTTTCAAAAAAAAGTTTACATATTTTCCGGGGGTTGAAAAATTTAAAAATTTATTTTAAAAAAATGGTGATATAGCCCTGGCTGGAATTTTTTTTGAAATAGTGTTATACCTTTAGGTATAACATATATTTTTTGAGGTTTCGTCATTACCCCAAAAAATATATGTTATACCTAAAGGTATAACACTATTTTTAAAAAAATTCCAGCCAGGGCTATATCACCATTTTTTTTAAAATAAATTTTAAAATTTTTCAACCTCCTCCATGTTTCTATACATCCAGGGTCAACATTTTTGGAAAAATTGAAATTTTGTAAAAAGTACACAAAAAGATACCAAAATGTCAAATTTTACTTTCCGGGCACCAAGGGAACAATAATTATTCGCCGCAGGACTGCTGAACATGGGTAACACTACAATGGAAATACACCAATAATAACGGTGTATTAGGATACACCACATGAACTAGTGTATACGAATACACTACTTTTTTTCTTTGAAAAAAATTGCAAGCTACAGTGTAGTAGGATACACCAATATTAACGGTGTATCAGGATACACCACATGAACTAGTAAATACGAATACACTACTTTTCTGCTTTGAAAAAAATTGCAAGTTAAAGTGTAGTAGGATACACCAATATTAACGGTGTATCAGGATACACCGCATGGACTAGTGTATCAGGATACACCACATGGACTAGTGTATCAGGATACACCACATGGACTAGTGTATCAGGATACACCACATGGACTAGTGTATCAGGATACACCACATGGACTAGTGTATCAGGATACACCACATGAACTAGTGTATACGAATACACTACTTTTCTTCTTTGAAAAAAATTGCAAGTTAAAGTGTAGTAGGATACACCAATATTAACGATGTATCAGGATACACCGCATGGAGTAGTGTATCAGGATACACCACATGAACTAGTGTATACGAGTACGCTGCTTTTTTTCTTTGATAAAAATTGCAAGTTAAAGTGTAGTAGGATACACCAATATTAACGGTGTATCAGGATACACCACATGAACTAGTGTATACGAATACACTACTTTTCTTCTTTGAAAAAAATTGCAAGTTAAAGTGTAGTAGGATACACCAATATTAACGATGTATCAGGATACACCGCATGGAGTAGTGTATCAGGATACACCACATGAACTAGTGTATCAGGATACACCACATGGACTAGTGTATAGAAATACACTACTTTTTTTCTTTGAAAAAAATTGCAAGTTAAAGTGTAGTAGGATACACCAATAATAACGGTGTATTAGGATACACCACATGAACTAGTGTATCAGGATACACCACATGAACTAGTGTATACAAATATACTACTTCTTTTCTTTGAAAAAATAGCAAGTTAAAGTGTAGTAGGGTACACCACTCGTTTGTGGTGTGCTCGAATACAAGACATATTTGATTGTAGTACGATGTATCAGGATACACCACATGGACTAGTGTATACGAATACACTACTTTTTTTCTTTAAAAAAAAATTGCAAGTTAAAGTGTAGTAGGATACATATGATACCAAAACATCAAGTTTAGTTGCTGATTCGACTCTGAATTAGAATCTTCTCTAAAGTGCTCATCTTCGGTCATATTGCAATTGATGTAGGTATCTAGCTGTGAAGATGGAGGTATGTAGCACATCAATGTTTTGGCTTTCAGAATTAATGAAGTATTAGGTATCAAAAATTAACAAATTTATTCGTCCTTAGACCCATTGACCTGGTCTTATTTAGATCTAATCGAATTCAAACAGATTTAAACGAATGGAAATAGATGAAAAAGAATTTTGTTATGAAATTTGATCTCCTCACCTATCTTTTTTTAAAAAGTTAATCTGTTTCATTTTCTCATTGGTATCCAAGCGAACGTAATATTCTACATTCAAAATCATCACCCTTTCAAATACTCCTGTCGACAAATCTATTCACATCGTGTATTTATGGTTGCTGCATCGCCAACAGAAGGTCACGAACTGCGACCAAAACACCCAGTACATTACGCTGAATCCAATTCTACGTATTTCTATTATTACCAAGAAGAAGGCAAAATGCAAAGAATACCTTCATAAGCATACCGCAGATAGGAAATTTAATCGTACACGTACAATTTCCTCCAAAACAGAAACAGTTTGTTGGCTTTAGGTAGTAAAATTACACCCATTTAATAAGTTTATTTGCAGTTTTTTTTCCATTCACATTAAATTTAAGAACGCGTGAAAATTGAATTTAGCACCGTAGATGAAAAAAAGTACAATTAAACTAGAAAAAAAAGCAAACTTGCTAACTGTTAATAGAAAAGAAAACTCGCAAAATAAATTAATTCCCCTTTTGCAAACAAGCGGTATTTTGTAATTACGCGTGGAATTCGAGGAAATTTATACATGAAAGAACTTGTCATGTAAAAATAGTTGCGTTATGTATTCGGCTGGCGACTAGACTGCCTGCACCACGACGGTGAAAATTTCCACAATTTTTTCGGTATCTATAATGAAGAGTAATATAAAATAAAAAATTGCACCGCGCGATTAGGAAGGAATGGTGAAGTTAAACAACAAAAGACCCGTTGAAACAAATCATTTAGTTTGGCTTTTTACTTTTCACGGTCCACTGAAAGACAGATGAACGTGACGAGAACAAGAAAAAATAACGCCAGTTCCTTGACATTCAGGTGATGGTTTTCAGATTACGAGGTGGTATCCCCTCGAAGAGTTTACCCTTTTATTTTTTTCTTATCCTCAACCCTCATAACCCTTTCTAACATTGTATCTGCACAATGGCAACCGTTTGAAGTACTTTATTTCGTTTTACCCAAAGTCTTCTTTTTTCATGCTTTTTTCTTTCGGCTTCGCTCGACGCTATTTCCTATTCATTTTTTATTTTCAGATTACTTTTCGGGTATGTGCGGTTCGTTATCAACTTGCTCGAGAAATAGGATTAAGGTGTTTAGTACCAGAACGTACGAATGGTCTTTAAAATTGAAACTTCAGCTTTTTTTGGAGTGATTTTGGTCTCTTTTACGAATTCGAATATGAAAATGGCGTTGATTCGAATGACTTGTTCAAAAATTATTCAAATGTTTGAAATTAATTCCTATATCTTGTTCAAATCCACAATCAGAGGTGAACTGGGCTTTTACCTGTCAATTATACCAATCCAATTGATTCGAATTTTACGAATGGGTACATAACTGGTACCTATCTATATACATCTGTGATATTTCAGTTTGGAAAAATATTACAGATCGTAATAAACTATACGATGTATTTAATTATTTATTACATTATCCTTCTATCGTCAAAGATGATATTTCAAGCAGATATAAAATTTTGATTCGGTTTGTTCAATTTCAGAAATAAAACGGTGGCGGGAAATAAAACGGTGAATCGATGGCGGTAACAAAAACGACAGTAATTTAATAAGCAGAAAATGAAAACAAGCTTTATATTCTGTCAGATAACGAAGACGAAGCGGTTGTTTGCGGTTTTGAAATAAAAGATGAAGTAAATTGAAATTTCAAAGTTTTTCAATCCTTTCGCCGACTGATTGAAAGGTATTATATGTTTGTTTTATGTATTTGAGCAAAGGAAATAATCCATTTTCGCGATTATCTATCCATTATCGTATGTTCGGTTAGATTTCCATTCGTCGTACTCATCTATAATGTGATTTTAAAATTAATTTATACATACTTACCACTTCTTGCTTAAAATAAAGTCCACAAAAGGAATTCGAAATGAGTCAGCAAGTACCCACCTACATATAAATTAAAACAAAGGTCCTCAATTTTCATTTATATCTCTACTCACCCCCCTAATCCATACTTTCAGTGGAAGTATGTACACCGTACAATGTATACTCATACGTACGAGGAATTCAAAGTTGGTATGTTGACATAGTTTGAAGTTCTCTGGCAAGCTATGAGATCATATTTAAAATTCGATAAAAAAAACTGGAAAAACTTACTTTTCAGAGAAAAAAAAGGGGTTAAATGGGAGTGAAAGTGAATACTAGCACGAGTTATGAAGTACAACCTACCCTATCTGACCCTAAAATCTCGTCATCTCATTTTATCTGCTAAGTGCTCGAGAGAAAAATGTAACTTTGAGTGCATTTGCCCCTCCTCTTTTTTTTTCGCAGAATGCAGATGAGCTGGTGGATTCTACAGTTGGTACGTGGAGTTTGTTCGTAATTGTTTATCAGCTGTAAATTTTGCTTATGTATTCGTATTGCAATAATTGTATTTAATTTAAAGCAAAGTATTACGACTTCAGAGCTTTTTCAGAGAGTTGAAAATAATTGGGGGGGGGCAAGGAGTGATGGTCACTTAATATTTCTCAACTAAGCTACAAAAATCATATTTACTCTAGAAATGCACTCTTCTCTCCTCTTCTGAATGAGCTTGCCCAAATTCCACCACTTTCAAAAAAAAGGATAAACTCTTTGAAAAATTACTTCAGCGGTATAGAGCCATTTCCAATAAATTTTCGAGACTTATTTGCTCGGAAAACGCCAAAGAAAATATTTTTTGGCCATAAGGTCTCTTATCTCATGATCGATCACGATTATACCTTCTTGTAAAATAGTAGACTTACAATTGTTCTACTGATAAAATCATAAAATTTTATTTATTCTCCTTTTTGTAGTTTTACCTTTTTTTTTTTATCATCATCATGTTTTTATTGTTCGGCCATTTCAACGAGATTTCAACCCAACAATTGATAATTATGATTTTACGAGTTTTTATGCAAGCAACGAACCAATGTGATATTCGCATGCATGCTAAATTCAAAAGTTTTGCAAATAATTAAACGAATATTATTATATGTACTTACGTTTTACACCACGTACCTGGGCTGCCATAAATTCCAACTTATTTTTCCGGCTGTATGAAATGCTGTCGGAATGATCAGAATTTTAAAATTCAACGTCATATTGATCGAATATCTGCGAGAAAAAAACGCATAAATGAAAGGGCTTCTCAAACATTTTGCACGTACGCATAAAATAGTAAAAGCTTTTTATACAGGGTTTGTTGGTAAAATATTAGCTGACGGAAATGAGACAAAAAATCTACCGCTTGCAAAATGTACTCGTATGTGGATTCACAAACGTTTTCATTGTGTGCAAATTTTTGTTGACTTTTTATTTACGAAGCTTTGAGTTCGTATATCGAATGTATATATTTAACATACTAAAAATTATAGGTAAATGTATTTGGATGATTTTTATTTTCGAGTTTTTAAAAGTCAGTATTTAATGCTGCCCAAAGTCAGATGTAATCAGACATTGCACGCAGTTGACTTCAAAATCCCCCCCACCCCATAAAAAAAATTAAAAATCGACTCGTTGAAAATTGGAAATTTGAAAAATTGATCATTCCAATCCTTCAACATACGTACGTAGTCTAGTATCCCTGGAAATGTAATATTCATAAAGAAATCCGCAGTCTTTCCAAATAGTAAGTAAGATAGCTTCAAGTTCCTTCAATTTTGTGAAATAAAAAAGTACCTACTTAAGCAAATAATGTTGAAAGTAGTAAGATAGATCAAAATTCTTGTTTGCTTTTTCGTGTCGTATGGGTCGAAATTTTGGAGTTCTTTTCGATAAAGGAATTTATTAAAAAATGCCCCCCCCCCACCCAGGATGAAAAACTGAAAATGGAACTGAAAACTGAAAAAAAAAACACTGAAAGCCAGAAAACTGGAATTGGAATTGGAACTGAAACTGAAACGTCTTGGTAGTTCTCATCTCAATTTTTGTTTGTTTTTCTGAGTCTTTCCCTTTGGCTTTTTACCCTTGAATTTTCATCAAATTTCATCAATAAATTACAGTTCTATAGGGGAAAAATGACATTTCACAGGCGATGAAAAAATAAAACTGGAACTAGAACTGAAAACTGAAAAAACTTGAACTACAATGGAAAAAGTGGAACAAAAACTGCAGAAACTGGAACTAAAAAAATGTGAACTTAAAACTGAAAAGTGGAACAGAAACCAATATGATTTCAGTTTTCCAGCACTACCCCTCACCCTTCCTGATCTATGAAAAATAGAAACTGTCTGAATTTCGTTATTTGTTGAAACATGACAATTTAGATGCCTACCTCATTTCTTAACTGAAGAGGAAGCGGGGTTGAATTTTTTGGAAATAAATTCCTATTAAATCAGATCAAGATCGTTGAGAGTTTATTTTGAGCATTTAAATTTTTTTTTAAATGTTAAATTTTTAAATTTTCAATGATTCAAATGCAGATTTGTTTTGTGGGTTGAGTTACAATTTTGGACGGAAAAAATGGCTGAAAAATCGATTTGTACGAAAAAAAAGTTATTTTACGTTTTATTGAAAATTTTGTCATTTTAAAAAACAAGGAGATTCAATTTTGTATTTTTTTTTCACCATCTGATATTTTGACAGAAACTCAAAAGTCATCAAGTTATACCAGGTGTCCACTTCCAGTGAGTGGTGGAACATGATCGATATTTGGGCATAGCCAGGTATCACTAGATGTAAGAAAAAACACTAGACGAACATGCTGCCTATCATTAAAATTTAAGAGGAGAATGCTTTTTTAAAAAAATTCGAATTGAAACTAATTTTCAATAATGGGAGTGAGTACCCTAAATCAAAATTGAATAAATTCACTTCTTATAATTTTTTGCATACCTTCAAAATTGAACGAGCTATAAACGTGCGTTGGAAAATTCTAAAAAAAAATGATTGAAAGTATAGTCCTTTGAAAGCTGGTCAAATTTTAGTATTAAAATGATATTTCGCCTAATATCAAAATTGAAGTGGCTACAACAATTTTAATGTACTTAGTAGGTGAGTTCAAAAATTCAAATTTTTCATAAATTTTTCCGCTTTGAATGTTCAAAAAATTTCAAGAAGAGAATTTGTTCAATTTTTAATTTATTACTCATTCTCGCGATTAAAAATCAGTTTCAAATTGGTAATTTTTTTGAAAAAGCAGCTGTTTCTTAAATTTTAAACATACGCAAAACATGTTCATTTAATTTATTTTCGTGCTACTTAGTGGTAACTGGTTCCCGTTTGTATCCAAATTTCGAGTAGATAATTGGATACTACTACCACCCAAAGGACATCATATTTGCTTCAAGTCCCTATAGTCCAGGAGCCACACCTGGTGAAAATTGGCCGAGAGGGTTGAAATCTGGGACCGGTCTCAAAAATTAGTATACATAGCCCCTTCTTCAGAAACACCAGTCTGCCGATCCGCAGCTCAAAGTTCACAAAAATTCGTGAACTTTGAGCTTAAAAGTTTGAGAGGTAAAATTGGTGTCTACTTATAGGATTTTTCACGCTGAATCCGAATATGACGGTCCGACAACCCC
>FIZU01021693.1:0-24229 GCA_900064475.1 Pseudococcus longispinus | reverse complement strand
CTAGTACTTATAACCCCCTTTAGGTGTTGGGGTCCAAAATTGAACCTAACGGCCAGAAGGTCGCGATTTTGCAATTACCCCAATTTTGCAATTACCCCATTACACCTTACCTTTTTGCGCCAAGGGGAGATTTGATGGACGAAATTTAAAATTATTCACTGCACCATGTTTCAGACAGGAAATCAGATTATTATCTGCTTTCATTGTCCTTTGTGAGATTTGCTAGGTACAAATAGAAACAAAATTGCACTCAACTACTAACTCACCCTTAAAAAAAAGAGATATAATGCAAAAATTTTCAATTTCTTCCACCTCCAATTTTTTATAATTAATTTCTGAAGTTTAAATTTCAAGTTTGCAGGACATCAATGGTCCAAAATTAAATTAAAAAAAATAATTTTATAAAATAAAAAACAAAATGAAGAAATTGTAAGAGGATTTTGATTTACAGTGAAAGAAGTTTGCATAGGAAATTTGATTTCCTAGTTTTTCAGACTTTCGACTATAATTTTTGGAAAAATGGTGTACTTAATATTGCATTTAAAAGAATGGGTAAAATTTTGTCAAATTTTACTTCATACATTATTTAGTAAATATTTCTGGGGGGCCCGGGTATTTGTTTACTGAGAAATATATGGAATAACCTTACAATTTGGGTTTACAGAAATTTTTGAAAAATTTTACATCTAACAATCATTCTCTCTAAATGTTCATCTTTGATTGAAAAATGGTTAATTTTGAAAGCTGATATCCTGCTGTACAAATTTTCAGTTCAAATCAAAAATCTTCTTAAAATCTTTTAATTTTTGTTTTTTATTTTATGAAAATTAAAAAAATTTCAAATTCGGGTCATTTGAAGCCCTGAAATATCTGAATTACATTCTCAAAATTTCAACCTTAAAAAAATTGCAAAATAAAAAAATGGGAGAGGGATGAAATTGAAGTTTTTGCACCAGGTAAATCTCTTTCTGCTTCAAGGGTGAGTATAGTTATAAGACCAATTTTTTTCAATTTCTAGAAAATTTCGCACAGGAAAATGAAAGAAGGTGATTTCGATTCGATCCTATTCCTCTGTGAAAATTTTATTTTTCCGTAGTGATGTGAACTCGTGAACTACCTTCACTTCAGTTTACATGATGCAGTGAAAAATTGTAAATTTCATCCATTAGATCTCACCATGGGCACAAGAGGGTTAATTTTTGAATTATTTGTAAACCATAAAATTTCTTATTTTTTATTTTATTTCTCTGATATTTTAACAAAGACGTAAAGTAATATTAATTTCCAGTTTTATTATTATTTTTTTAAACCAAAAATAATATGTTTTTGAGCTGGTAGCGTGTTCATGATAGAAAAAGGACAATACAAATTTTTTTAAAAAAAAACATGACCTATTTTTTTTGTACCCAATAGAAAAGTTGATAATTGCAAAATACGATTCAATGATTTTTTATTGATATATTTATGTCGTTGTGGTATGTCAAATTTCAAGATATTTTTCAAAATTTCACTTTATTTTTATTTATACGGCCAGTTTTTTCAATTGGCATATTTTTTGAAATGCCAGAATTTAAGAATTTTTAATACCTGTGAAAATCTACTAAATCATGCTTCAGACCCTTTCTATCACTTCTCCAACATTTCAAAAAAAAAAAACAAAATAAGGATTTTCCCCAAATAATAAAAGTTCAAAAATACCTATATCCATGATTGAAAATTTTTTTGGGGAAACTTGGTGTCAATTTTCTCCCACTTTTTCTTTTTTCAATCTTCTTTCTGGCATTTTGGTTAAAATTGTTTCCTTTTTAACATTCATCAAAATATGTATCAAAAATTATTAGGTAAAGAAAAGTGTTTCATTTTACATTCTCATTTTTTAAAACATGGTTGTATTTTAAAACTGGGGGTTGGGAGTTATTTTGAAAAAGAAAAGACTAAAAATTGACAATCAAAAATATTAGGTACATTAAATATTATTTTCTTTTTTTTCATTTCTTTTTTTCAATTCGTGATTTTTCAATGATAAAAAAAGTTACAAGAGTCATAAGATTAATTTTCTTTTTTTTTTTAAGTATAGATTTAGAAAACTAATGCTCGATTCGCATTAAAATCAGTAAACCGTATAAACGTAATTAATTGGCTAACTTGGACTAACTCGAAGAATTTAAAAAAACTTTTTGCTAATTCAAGTTGAAAAAATTTACGAAAATGAGTAATTTTCTCACGAAATTAGTTTTTAAAATAAGCTATAGAAATTTCAACGCTAATATGCATTTTGCAAAATAAGCTGCTAAAATGTTTGCATAAAAACCAAAATTATTATTATTCATTAAATAAATTAATTTCAAAAATTTAAAATTATCAACGAAGAGAAGCCATACGTCACATTATATAGATAGCTTTTTAATCGAACCTCTAAATTTACTGCCAATAAAATTTTTCAAGGGGTACGAGGGAGTGAGGGAGGCTAGGAAATCCCCAACACGATCCTATTCTCCGTAAAACTTCTCACCTTACGAAAAATTCTCAAAATTGGAAAAAGTTATCCTATTTAGACGTCGCTAAATACGCGAGACTTCTGCCAAATTGAAATCACCAAGCGTTCAGCTTATCGCGCAATTAAATTAAACCCCAATTAATCCCACTTTATCGAATTTCAACAACACATCTCTCACCTCTCTTCACACACGGAATTATCACCTACGAGTACAATACGTACCCAAGCATACACCAATCTACTCGTAATAAATTCATCGAGACATCGCGAACGTGATGATAACGATATAAACATACAAAGAAAATTACTAATCCGGAAAATTGAAGAAAATGCAACATCCGATGGCTCGGTTTAGCTTCGAATTCAATACCTACAGTAGGAAAATTCGATACACCCCGTATAACCTTGAAATACATACAAAAAATCAGTTAATCCTATTATCATAGTTCTAATTTCGTGTGAATAATTGACACCTTGGTTGTTAAAAGAAAAACCCAGTCATCTTGCTGGTGCCTCTCGTTGAAGGGCCAGGGGATTTTTTTTTCAAATCTTTTGAATTCCTCGAAATATGCTACACCCCGTTAGTCTGTTTATTAAAACAATACGCCATTCGGACACTTCCGTTAACACTGGATACAGCACAGATAACGGAAAGGATAAAATAATACCGGAAAATCGGACATTCAAATGCCTGCTAACCTCGACATTTTTATATATGTCAGGGTTAACAAATTGGAATAATGATTTTCGTTTTCCATTTATCGTGAGAATGCAACTGTGACGTCACTTGTACATATTACATATGTAATTACACAAATCTAATCGCTTAGTCTATGAAATAGGACCCATGGACTGGTATGGCAGTTGTCGAGCGTGAATACAAAAAAAAAATTACATTGTATGGTGTCTGTCATTGTTTCAGACTTTGGCTCATGTCAGCGGCGCCCATTTGAATCCTGCCATTACCATAGCGTTATTGGCTACCGGAAAAATCACAATTATTAGAGGAATATTGTACGTTATCGTACAATGTCTGGGAGCCATCGCCGGTTCCGGTGTACTTCAGGTAATTAATCCGAACCGCATCGGCGGGGTTTTCTTTTAATCGCGTATATCGATGGTGGCAGTCGAAGTACGAGTAATACTCGTAACGAATATTCCGAAGTAATTTCCTCGCTCGATGAGATGTTTAATACCTACGTTACGTTGTTATAATTGAACGTCGCGTCGTTAATGCCGAAGATTTCTCTCTTTTTTTAATAAGGTGATAAAAATTCAACGATTCGCGATGAGTAATTTGGATTTTTAATACTTAATTGAACGAGTGAAGTATTGAAATAGAAATTATGCAAAAAATCGTGAGAGTTTTTCACATTATCTTCTATATCTTCGTAAATATAAGATCTTTTCGAAAACTTGCTCGAATAAAAGATATTCTTCCTTTTATTTTCTACAAAAAAGCTTCCAATGATTTTTTTGCTAGAAATGAAATTTGTCGAGATTCTTGACGATTTTACATCAAGAAAACTTATGAAATTTCGAAATTATCATTAGCTGGGTCAACTGGATGAATCATAATTTGACAGAAATTTTTGAAATTAGAAATCGGATTCAATCTCCCTCCCTCTCCCCCAAAAATTTAAGACATATCTGAGTATACTCACCTCTGCTAGCCTAATCTATTTCGAAATTTTAAATTGTATTTTCGAAATAATATACAGTTGAAATTACCACCCACGAACCGAAATTGATATTCTGGGAGGAAGGAATGATCAAAATTGAAAATTCCTAACTCAGATTCGAAATTTATTTAGATTTACAATTTTTCGAACTAAAAATTCAGATTACCTATTACAAAGAGCATAGCATGGGTACGTGAGGGACAGGGGTGATTTGGCCCTCAGTGGGAATTTTGGAACTGATTATGGTGAAAGTTGGTCCTTATGGTCTAAAACCGTGATGATAACATTTTTAGACCACTATTTCATCCCTACTTTCTCCTTGAGTGATAATTGTGAAATTTTTGTTAAAAATGTTTACTTTTGGCAATTTTTAACCGAATATTTTCAAACTTACAAGGGTACTAGATATTACTAAGGGTAATTAATGGGCATTTTTTCAAAAAATTTCGAACGTATCCTTATGGTAAAATGCAGTAAGCTCTTTCATGTTGTGTATTAGGGTGTTCCTTTTTATACTTGATGAAAAAAAATTTCTGAATTGTTTTGCTCCCATCCACTAAAGTTTTTCCTTTAAAAAATCCTAGAAAGTTTTACCCCTCTACCTGAAAATAACTAAAGCCAAATCCTCCCCAAAAATTTCAAAAAATTGAAATTTTAGCAGTCATTTTCGATTAGAGGGAATACTAAAAGATCCTGAAATGAAAAAATCAAAATTAAAAAATTTTGTGGGGGCCGTTTGATACCATTTTTTTTTACTTTTGGAAAAATAAAAATTTTAGGAATTATTTTTTCATACAAAGGAACAACTTGGGGAGGGGGAGAGCAAAAAATGTTTAAGTTGAAAATATAAGGGACCCATTGTGTACCTAGACTATAAGTAGAAGACCTTCAAAAATTGAAAAAAAACAATTTTTTGGCCCATTTATTACTCACAGAAAGGTTATTTTTGGCAAAAAAAATTTCGTCACGGTACATACATCATTAAATACGTATTTAAATACCACCCACCCAATTTTCACCAAAATTCATCTATTTTTTGCGATTTTGATCATTTTAGAATCCTGGATCGAAAACTCGTATTTCGTATGCAATTCTCAAACTTGAATCGAATACGAAAATACCACTTTTCGATCAAAGATTCCGAAATTATTAAGATATCATGATTTGCTCAAACTTTATTTTTTCAATTAAAAATGGAATTTGTTATGAGCCGGGAGAGGAAAGCTGCTACCATGCCTACAAATTACGAAAACTGATTAAAATATTGTAAAAAATGGTCCAACTGAAATTCAGCAGTCAAAATTACAAAAAAAAAATTATTGCTGTTTTTGAAAGAAAATTTTATAATGAAAACGACTGTGACAATAATTTTATAATGAAATTAATCACTCGTCAATTTACTTCCAATTTTAAAAGTACGTACGTCTTTTAGCTGAAATTTGTTTTGCACTATTTTTTCAAAATTTGGAACCAAATTATAACATTTTCCGACAGTATACCAAATTTGGTGAAAAATCAACCACCCACGGAATCAAATTTTCATTCGTCGAATATGATTTGAGTACCTACCTAAGTTATTTTGGTCTCCTTTAAAATTTGATTTTTTTACTCTGGTTGTTTTTTAAATCAGTCCCTCAATTGGAATCATGAAAATTATTAAAAATGCGAGAAAACTTGCTACCAACATACTTTATTATTATCTACAGAAAAGTAAAATTTTATGAAATATTGCGAAAACTACTCGAAAAATTGAAAATATTTTGAAGAGAATCTAGTACGCTTCTAGAAAAATCCAAAAATGTAGGTACCTACCTACGTGTAAGTCAAAAATGTAGATTTTTGGGTTTTGACATTTCTGCGAACTATGAATTGATGCTTCTACTTCTGTGTGAGAATGTTTGGACTCCTTGAAAACAGTTTCTGAACTGTTCAACAGGGTGCCCCATTTCCAAGGTCGATGGTTTTGAAAATGAAAAAAAAAGAATACTTTGAACTGCAAAAATCTCGAAAAGTAAGCCCCCCCCCCCCGAAAAAAACTAATAGTTCTTAGGAAAAAGAGAATTTCAAGCTCTACAATTTTTATCTCTTGCATTTTTTCGTAGTCCCTTAGTTTGACCAGGAAATCCACATTTATGAGAAATTTATAAAAATTGATGGTTTTGAAAATGAAGAAAAAAAATACTTCTTATAAATTTCTCCTAAATGTGGATTTCTTGGGCAAACTAAGGGTGCTACGAAAAAAATGCAAGGGATAAAAATTATAGGGCTGAAAATTCTCTTCCTTCTAAGAATTATTTTTTCCCCTAAGGGGCTTGATTTCCGAGATTTTTGCTGTTCAAAGTGTTAATTTTTCGTTTTCAAAACCATCAACCTTATAAATGGGCCACCCTTTTCTGGTCAAACTAAGGGTCCTACGAAAAAAATGCTAAGAATCGAGATTGTAGGGCTTGAAATTCTCTTTCTGCGAAAACGATTAGTTTTTTTCTAGGAGGCTTACTTTTCAAGATTACTGCAGCCAACGTTTTTTTTTCTTGCAAAACATTAAACTCGTTTTTTTCAAAACTTCCGGATCATAAATTACAAAATCGTAAGAAATTTAATAAGGTGGGTCACCGTTTCTTTTTTTGCAATAATTTTTATTAATTTTCATACATTTTAAAATATTCTTCCAAAGTAAGCTGAAACCAGGTAGCAGAAAGGTACAGATAAGTTGTCTCCAAAATTAACAAAATTGAATTTTTATAGTTGAAAAAATTATGTTCAGGTTGGAAATCTTGTTACTCAGTCAGAAAAAAAATTGCACTTTGAATAGGAAATTTTCAACTACCACCCCCTTTCTCATAATACCAATTCAACCAGTTTTGATGATTTTCAGGACGTTTTGAGCAATTGTAGAGAGAAATACTTGAATCAATTTCAACAATATTTTAACCAATTTTATTCCATTTTGATCCATTTTTATACAATTTTCCCATTTTTACAATTTATTACAACATTTTGATCACTTTTCAAAATTGGTGATATTTCTTTGACAATTTTTATTCAGTAGGGCAGTAGTACCTGTGCTAAGTATATTCTAAAACCATTTTTTATGAAAATTAATTTTTCTATTCGTACGAGCTTGCATTGACCCATTATTATTAGCTGCCCGTCCTTAGTAAGACTTTTGATTGTCTACAGACTCCATCGAACCAGCTAACACCAAATATTATTGATAATTTTTAAAAATGGCAAAATTTATCAAATCTTCGCCAATCTCACAAAATCCCTGAAAAACTGCCTTTTCATAAATCCTATTAAATTTTCACTAACCCATTTAAATTCGTTTACGTCATTCTTCATCTGAAAACAGCTAGACTGGTTCTTAGAAAAACATAATCGCCCATTCTTCTTCATCACCTCTGCAGCAAAACCCGAAGAATTGCTTTCAAAACGATACCCGTAGGTTTAGCCAAGCACTAAGCACACCTCCGAATTCGTATCTGAATCGTGGACCAATTAAGCCCGAAGCCATCACCTCTTCGAAACTTCTTCGAAACACACGAATATATTCCAAGAACCTGATGACCCATCGCCCATGCAGGAAAACCCGAAGAAATTTCCCAATTCGTATATCGCCATAGAAAATCCATAACACCCTGTCTCGAAACACAGATAGGTACTTTGCAAATCCTCACGATCGCTACCGAAAGGCATGCATAAACATGCATACGTATGTAAAAACAATACACCGGCATCACACACGAACCCGAACAATTCGAGTCGGCCGAAGCTAATTCCCAGACCCACATTTAATATATTCAATAGTACGGCGTTAATCACGAATTCAGTGATTCCAAAATGTATTATTTGCATTAATTTACACGTAACTGTTGTTTTGGTTTTTTACTCTTCGGATGTTTTACCAAAACTATTATACAGACGTATCCGTGTTTTAGTGTATTTGTAGTATATATATAGGAAAATAATGGCGTACAGTAAAACTTCCACCAATTCCACGAAACTATACTGTAGTTACCTATGATCGAGGGAACACAACGTACGACCGTTGGTTTTTCTTCGATACATAATAACAAGGCTTGCGAGCTGGCTCCGAGCATTTTTAGTGTAAAAATTTTCTATACCATAATCACGACCATACAGACTTGGTCGGCTGTAAAAGTATAAAACCGAGCTTGTTTATATGATAATTATACTCGTACTTCGAATTTCCGCCATCGAATTACTCAACGTTACAGTCTACCGCTTATAACACGTACCTCTTTATATACCATTCCCCTCTTCTAATTTCTACACCACCTTGACAGCTTTTAGTACCGGAAAATCTAGGAGCCACTACACCGTCTCCAAAAACCACCCCATCGCAAGCCCTAGGATTGGAATTCTTCCTCGGATTCATCTTAGTATTGGTCGTTTGCGGAGTCTGCGATCCCAACAAACCGTTTGTTAAATCGACCGCTGCTTTGGCCATCGGATGGACCGTCGCTGTTGGACATATTACCACGGTAAGTACCTCCACCAGCCCTGCCTAAATTTCGCCATGATTTTCCGTATAGTTTGAGGACGTGGGACGTGGCACTGTGTCGAGTCCTTGGACTTAGTCACGCATCGCGATCAATTACCATTGCTACTTTTAATCTATACTACATCATACTAGTATCCTATTAAAAACGAATTATTTAGTTGTATTGTTTCGCAAAACCGAGTAAAAATACGATTCTTATGCCGCCGAATTTGACGTATTACACCTCAATGTCGCCAATATTCTGAATAGAGAAAAAAAACCGCCGACGAAACCACACGTATAAGTAAATTCGGCGGTAAATACATGTGAAAGAAAATAAGATGGAAAAAATCAAAAGAATAGGTACATATGGCATACGTCCTTCATCTCTCCATCTATTTTCCGATCACGTTTCAACGAAGCAGCGAGCTGATTGAATTTTCAATTAAACGATCCCATTGTCGGTTCGATACCAAAGTATTTCGATACACGTCAAATCAACGCAAATGTGCCTTTACCTTCATCTACCTTGTAAGAGAAGTACCCACATTGACTAATTTTTTTACCATATTCTAGGTTGGCCTGACTGGATCCAGTATGAACCCGGCTAGAAGTCTTGGCGCCGGAGTCGTAACCGGAACTTGGACCTATCATTGGGTAAGTTGAGTAGAAAAGAAAACAATACGTTACATTTCGAGCGCAAATTACATCCTATTCATAACATATGACGTACATGTACGATGATAATCAAACTTGGTCGATTTTTACGCCACTCCTGCTCTTCAAAATTCTCTCGACGATTGCATTTCCATTAAAAACAAATATAAACTTTTTCGCGCACGAGTTGGTTAAATTAAACGCCCTCGCTTTTTTGTCTATCTTATATACGCACACTCGTGCGAGTATATGACACACGAGTAACTAATGTACAATAAAACGGCTCGTTATTGAGGTAAAAATTGAGACCGGCGAGCTTCATTTATAGTATTGTTTGCGTATGTATAGGGTTTTCGAAAACTATACACGGTATTTTATTGTATGTACGTCGACGATTCGTTTCTAAATTAAATTACTGCTATTTATCTGCTTACACGTTTTTCATGATTACTTATCGATTAATTGCTCGAGGTGTTAGGGTGTTAATAGCACTCGTGGATGATATATCGTACGTATATGTAGGTACGAGTTCGTTTATAGTAATTTTGAAATTTATTATTTTACAGATTTACTGGGTTGGACCCATTCTCGGTGGTGTGGTTGCCAGTCTTTTGTACACCTTTATCTTTTCTGCTCCCGAAGCTGGAGAATATGCACCGGTCAATGTTGAGGAAAAAGAAGTAAGCATTTTAGAAGGATCTGATCACCTGGTATTTATGAATTTTGAAGCTAAATAGGTACTCTAAAGTACCATAGAAATTGCATGGCTTGGAATGATTAAAAAAAGGTTATGGTTCCCTCAATTTGTACTTCAAGTTAATAAGAACTTATACCCAGGTTTATCCACCTGCAATATTGAAAGAGTTTTATGCATAAAAGTGAACTTCAACTACTTAGTATTTTTCTCTTCAGTTGAAAAAATAAATAAAAAATTATCTTCCTCATTCTAAATCCCATCAAGTGTGAAAAATGCAATTTTATGCGCTTGAAAATACACACTAAGAAGCTTTATGTTCACTTCACCTGATAAGTGGATAGGTATTACCTATTACTTTAGGTAGAACTCATGTTTTTACATTCAAAGTTCCGTACAAAGAAGTGATATGCATTTTTTGTTTATCAGTATTTTTATAGAATCGACCCCCCCCCTCCCATTAAGTCATTGCCATTTCCATACTCTATCCATGAAACTGCAAGGAAAAAGCATAGGATATGCTTTAGCTCATTGAATTTTTTCAAGTCCATAAAGTCGTGATATTTGAAATTTTCAAAGCCCAAAAAGTCATTTGAATTCTGAAAAATTTTCCAAGTTCAAAAAAGGCCGACAAAATGTCTAAAAATCAGCGTTAGGAAGAAAGTTGTCTGACAAAATGTCTGATTTGAACTGTTTTGAAATTTGTAAGTCCATAAAGTTGCAATTTTGCAAGTCCAAAAATTTATTTGAGATCTTAAAAAGTTTCTGTCCAAAAAAGTCAGACTAAATGTCCAAAAGTCAACGTAATATCTGAAACTTTCGAAATCCAAGAAGCCTGCCTCGCAAAATATTCAAAAGTTACCCTCATTTCTAAAATTTCAAAAAGTCTAAATTATTTGTCTGACAAAATGTCTAGAAGTCAGCACTTTCTCTTAAAATTTTTCAAATCCAAAAAGTCAATGAAAATCTGAAAATTTTTGCAAGTTCAAAAAAGTCTGACAAAATGTCTAAAAGTCATCGTCAAGGAATTTCGTCAGGTCTTTCGCGGAATTACACATAGCAAAAGCGTATCCTATGCTAAAAATTATAATGAAGGAAATTCCAACGAAAAATTTCCAAAAAACACAGCAGGTTTCAACTAGGAAATTATAACAAAAAATTAAAAAAAATTACCTTTAAAGGAACAGCTTTTAAATCATGAATATTTATAAAGTATGAAAAACGTTTACACCTTTAAATATTACTCTGACATTTGTCAAAATATTGACAAAATAAGTGGTATCAAATTCATTTTATGACCTCTGTCCTTTTGAAAATTTTAATTTTGTAAAAAAATTGTCAAAATCGATTGATTGGGGTGTAATTGGCGAACTGTCGCAAAGTTTTTTCAAATTTTGTTCCAAAAATTTGAAAAGCACGATAATAACTAAATTTTGATTTCTTCTGCATGAAAAAATTGAAAGAAAAAACTACCCCTGCACATTCCAGCTTGACATAATGTCTGACTTTATATCTAATTATAAGTTCAAAGAATCGGACACAATTTTATCATGTCTCATGAAATGTCTAAAAGTAAAATTCTGAAACGATCTAAATTTTTCCAATCTCAAAAGTCAACTGACGACTTAATAAAATTTTTCAAAATCGAAAAAGTCAAAATTTCTGAAATTTTCCAAGTCCGAAAAATTGTTTGAAATCTGAAAAGTTTTTCAAAATCAGAAAATTTAAAATATTCTGACAAAATGTCGAAAAGTTAGCGTAATTTCTAAAATTTTCTACATATACGTCCAAAAAATCTAAAGTGTTTGTATGACAAACTGTATAAAAGTCAGCATTATCACTGAAATTTTCCAAGTTAAAAAAGTCAATAGAAATCTGAAAATTTTTTCAAGTTTAAAAAAGTCTGACAAAATGTCTAAAAATCAGTTTCGTGTCGTTTTTTGCAGTTTGGTCATCGCAAAAGCATATTCATGCAAAAAATATGAAAAGTAATTGAAAAGTTGGAATATTACATTTCGATAGAAAATAAAAAAATAATTGGAACGTTGAAAATACAAAAAAAAATCTATCATTTCAAAAAAAATCAATTGCCAAAAGTCAATAAAAAATAGAAATTGAAGAATATCTCAACATCTGATAATTTAACAAAAAAGTCCCCGCCATTTCCAAACATAGGATATGCTTTTGCTCGTTGAATTTTTCAAGTCCATAAAGTCGAGATATTTGAAATTTTCCTGAAATTTTTCAAGTACAAAAAATCAGTAAAAATTTTAAAAATTTTCCAAATTCAAAAACATCTGACAAAATGTCTAAAAATCAGCGCTAGTTAAAGAGCTGTCTGACAACGTGCCTGAGTTTAACTTTTTTGAAATTTTTTTAGTCCATTAAGTTGAAATTTTCCACATCCAAAAATTCATTTGAATTCTTAAAAAATTTTCAAGTCCAAAAAGTGCTGACAAAATGTCTGAAAGTCAGTATGATGTCTGAAATTTTTCAAGCTCAAAAAGTCAGTGGAAATATGAAAATTTTTCAAAACCAAAAAAATATGACAAAATGTCGAAAAATCAATCTCTGAAATTTTCCAAGTCCGAGAAATTTGCCTGATAAAATGTCAAAAAGTTGCTCTGATTTTTAAAATTTTTCAAGTTTAAGAACTCTAAATTGTTTGTCTAACAAAATGTCTGATTTGAACTTTCTTCGAAGTCAAAAAAGTTGAAATTTTTCAAGCTCAAAAATTTATTTGAGTTCTTAAAAATGTTCTAAGCCCAAAAAAGTGTAAAAGTCATGGTCGGAAAATTTCGTCACCTTTTTTGCAGAATTACCTAGACGAGTGGCAAAAGCATATCCTATGCTAAAAATTCCTCAGATTTTGAGGAGGGGCAGAGGAGGAGGTATTTCATCTAAAACTGACCTAAATGATCCTACCCAAGTATAATACTTATCTACCAATGAACTAGTATTTTACCTAGAAATTAATTTGTAGGGAGATTTTCTTAAATTAATGGGACTTTCCAATATTCTACACCTAAAATCGAATCAAATCCCCAAAAAAGACCCCAATTTCATTATTTCTTCATACCGTTACCCTTGACAGCTGAAGATCTCGAGTTAAGGCTAAAATTACGCTCAAAACGACTGCATAATGTCAACTTATCCGACATCAAACAAGCTATTACTGCATAATTATACACTTGAGGCGACTCGTTATGGTTTATGGACATGGCATTACAAAAATAAAAATCATCTTATACATATTTAATGGCAAAAGTACTTAATTAATATCGTTTCTGTTTCAGTTGAAGCGTTTGGATGGTAAAAACGAAGATGGACTTGCTTAAGATGCTCACAACCCTTTAAAAATAAAGACAACCAAATCGCCGAATGCCATTCTGTCAAAAGTGTTCGAAAAAAAAATTCAAAGGTATATTTGTGACAAATGTATTAAATAAGATATATGCTTAAATTTTCTCTTCTTGTTTTTATTTATGTACGAATTTTTATTTCCTCTAATAATTTGTATTCCTATAATACGTACTTTGTTTATGTTTATTGAAACAATTTTTATTATATTTTTTTTGTGAAATTCTATACTGACTTGTTTATTTTTTGTTTTTGTAAGTAAATTACGATTCTAAATTAAAATTTGACGTTGTTTTGATTTTTATTAAGAACATTCTTGTGATCTAAAAATATCAATGATGTAAATATTATTTATTATGTAATTTATTTTCTAAGATTATATATTTTTTTTTGTAACATGTACCTACAAAATTAAGAGAACGTGTTCTGCCCAATAAAATAAGATGTAATGTTACGACTAAAAATTTTATTATTATTTATAACTTTAATTTTTTTGTTACTGTTTACGTTGTAGTTTGCCCCCCTCTTCTTTATTTTCGCTCTCATTTAATTCACGTATTATGCATTTTTTTTATGTTATTTGAACAAGATTTTTTTTCTCTTCTCAATTTCTACTCTAAGGTCACAAAAAAAAATAAATGATAGATTGTCGCGTTTGAAAGTTTTTTATTTTCGGTTTAATTGATTTCTGAATTAATTTTTTTCAGTCTTTAAATTTCCCAATAAACTGGCACATTCATTTCTGTCTCTTTTTATCCATTTCCCCACATTATTCAATTTTTTGGTTTCTACCCTCTTCCCCCAAAAAATTTAAAAAACTTTCGGTTCATTTTTGAAGACTTTGCAATGACCTAATCAAAAATCAAATTACAATCCAGGTCCTTGCCACCTGCCTTCTCTTCGTCGTACTTTTTTCGTATCTAAATACATCTGTAACCATAACAATATAAAACTAATATTTACCATGTCGCAATTCAAATCATCAACTTGGAAAAAATACCTAATCGAAAGAATCATTCGTGTCTAATTTCAATACCTAACCACGAATCACACAACAAAAGGCAACTTTTAATTTCCCCCGAGACTAGAAATTTACCGCGAATTTTCGGCCAATTATTAAACCCTCGTAATTACGGAATTTGAGGACATTTTTTTTCGATACCAATCCTAGTCGTCAAATATCCGTCAGCATTTTCACACGACATGAAAAATGACGCATACACGCGTTACGTATTTGGGCGATTTCAAAAAAAGTCGAAATTTTCCTCAAATTTCCATCTACCACAAAACCATCGTACCGATCATCTTCGTATTACGTATTTTCGGTATTTACCCTTACGAAAAACACAATGGTAAATTATTATTTTAATTTAAAATATCATCTCATCTTCTTCGACATAATAGAAAACTTTCCCATTTCGTATTTTTTCAGGCGAAATACGATTTCGTTACAAATCGACGGTATTTTTGTATTGTATCGCGTTATATGTGCTCGAGTTGGCGATTACGACGTATACTGTTACGTCTAGTTATCATTATTACACGCTTAAGCGGTTCGATGTGGTGCAAATTTACATGGTGGTTTGTTTATCAGTAATACCGGTTTGTAGTTCGCCTCTGATATGGATATCAGCCGGCGAATTACAAAGCTTCTTCAACCACTGGACAAGTTTCCAGGTAAACCATTTATTTATTTACTTATTCTAATGTGAAAAAAAAGGCGAAAGGGTGGTTGAAACGTACAACGGTCGAGGAGTGTACGGGGTTGACAACGTCGAGTGCCAACTAATCGAATATTCTTGAAATGGTGTTTTCAATTTCACAGAGCAAATATAATTACGTAATGCAATCTCCACTGAGGTGCAAAAGCGTTAAATGCACGATTATCAAATACGCTTCCGTTTTTATGGTCGTGTACGCTGTGTTTTTTGCGGTTATTGACATCGTCGACGATAAGTGGTTCCGGGGTGTATTTTTCGCCTTCTGTATACTGTTCCATTCTTTATTCATGACTTTATACGTAATGTCCGAGAGAACTTTCCAGACCACGATGGATCATTACAAAGGGCAGATGAAAATTGTGAGTAATGCGTGTGAAAAGTTACCACGTGTGTTCTTATACAATCGTACTTGATATTAGATCGAGTACAAGGTTGCAAAAATTATCGATTTGTGACATGTCATGGGATTATCCACACGATCTTGGGCATTTGTCACGTGATATTTATCATGAAATAACAGGATACCTGTCATATGACAACTGTCTTGTGTTACCTGTAAAATTACACTTAAAACATGTTACATTTCATATTTTATGGCATACAGCACTTGTCACATTTCATGTCATATGACACGCGTCACCTTATGTCATATGACACATGCCATATTTCATGCCATATGACACGTGTTACATTCTGTCATATGACACGTGTCACATTTCATGTCATATGACACTTGTCACATGACACTTATCATAATTCATGTCATATGAGACTTGTCGTATACTTATCGTAGGTAAAGTATCCATGTTACATCTCCATGAGACATGTCAAATGAAAAACGACGCTGTCATATGCCATATGTCACCTGATACTTGTCATGAATCACATGTCACTGATATTTTCTCATACGACACATTTCACTTTTCATGTTGTATGACACGTGTCACAGTCACATAACATGTCACTTTTCATGTTGTATGACCCGTGTCACAGTCACATAACATGTCACTTTTCATGTTATATGACACATGTCACATGACATGTCACTCTTCATGTTATATGACACATATCACATTCCATGTCATATGACACATATCACATTCCATGTCATATGACACATATCATATTTCATGTCATATGACACATATCACATTTCATGTCATATGACATTTGTCACATTTCACTTGTCATATTCATGTAATGTGGCATTTGTCATATGTCATATCACGTACAACGTGCAATCATCGTATATCATACATCACATCTCACTCATCTTTTCTTACACGATACCTTCCACTTTTCATTTCACGTGTCATTTGTCACATTCCATGGCATGCGTCACTTGCCCCATTTCATGACACGTGCCACTTGCCATATTTTGTGATACGTACAACTTGCCACATATCATGTCACGTGTCACTTGTCACATTTCATGTCACGCGACTTGTCACATTTCATGCCATTAGTCACAATTTATGATATGCGTCACTTGTCACATTTCATGTCATTAGTCACATTTCATGTCATTAGTCACATTTCATGTCATTAGTCACATTTTATGACATGTGTCACTTGTCATATTTCATGTCACGCGAAACTTGTCATATGCCATGTTACATGCAAATTTCCATATATCATACGTCACATGTCACTTATCTTTTCTTACACCACACGTGACACATTCTACTTTTCATGCCATATGACACTTGTCACTTTTCATGCCATATGACACTTGTCACATTTCATGTCATGTGTCACTTGTTACATTTTATGTCACGTGTCACTTGCCACATGTCCCTTGTCACATTTCATTTTACATGCTACTTGTCACATTTCATGTCAAGTGCCATTAGTCACATTTCATGGCATATGCCACTTGTCATAATGCATGCCATGTGAAATTTGTCATATGCCATGCCATGCCACATGTCACTCATCTTTTCTTACACCACACGTTTCACTTTTCATGCCATATGACACTTGTCACATTTCGTGTCATGTACCACTTGTCACATTTCATGTCATATGTCACTTGTTACATTTCATGTCACGTGTCACTTGCCACATGTCCCTTGTCACATTTCATTTTACGTACTACTTGTCACATTTCATGTCAAGTGCCATTAGTAACTTTTCACGTCATATGACACTTGTCACATTTTATGTCACGTGTCATTTACCACATTTCATGACATGTGTCATTTGTCATATGACGTGTCATATGCAAATTTTCATATATTATACGTCACATAATATCATGTCATTTGTCAAAAGACATTCGACAAACATTACACTATATTTGTCGTATGTTACATGTGTCACTTATGATATGCCACACAACACCTCTCGTTCATTACATGTTACATAACATTTGTCATTGTTTTCTAAAGTTAGAATAAAAGGTGAGTACTCAGTATTCACTGTGGATGTGATCAGGTGTCATCATACATACTCTATTAGGTAAGCAAATACTAACAGTACGTAGGTGAGTATAAAGTTTTCACATCAACAATGTTCACTTTTTCCTACACAAGTACACAACTCACGAAAGACATAATTTTGGAAGTTTTTTGTAACAACTTTCTGAAAGAGGATAAAATTAGCTTTCAAAACATACCATTACATTCCAATTTATTGGTTGCCATTTTATAGATAATTGCATTTCTTGCTACGAAGACTGACGTTACAAATGAGAATATTGTACAAAACGAAAAAGTAATTATATCATTTAAAAGATAATTTCATCTTCTTCCAAAGTAATTATTATGAAAAACTTCAAAAACAAAATTTTTCTCGAATTACTCAGAAAAAAAAATGAAAACGGGATGATAAAAGAGAACATCGAATCACCAGGTTCATCAGGCTTACAGTATTTGAATTCTTTGCTCCTAAATTTTATTCTCTGGCAGATATCTATAACTACATGTTAATAAAATTGCCTACATCGCTGCCGAAAAACTCACTCTCAATAGCCCGTCAACCACGACACTATGCATTTACACCATGCAAAACTTATTACTCACATTCCTCTCCTCTTCACGTCTCAAAGTGTCAAAACCCTCTAACTAACTGTACATATAATTTTCACCAGAGCATCACATCGAATGAACTCGGCTCGCAACTAATCGAAGATTATCGTCTAATATGGGTGACCGTCAGCAGCATGGTGCAGCAATTCGGAGCATGTTTCTCTTTAATGCTGACGATGCATTTGGTCCTACACAGCATAATGTTCGTATTGCTGGTTTACAATTTCGTTGGCTCGGCTGCGCATCTGCTAAAAGTAAAGAATTATCTGAAATTCGCCAAACTATTTATAGCTCCTTGGATACCGTTCGCTATGATCTACGTGTGCTGCAATATCGGTCATTTAATTACAAAACACGTACGTACAAATACCTTTACTGTGTTACGTGTAGTACGCGTTTATTTTCAGCAGGAAAAAGGTAATCTTGAAAGGCCAAAGATTCGTGTCGTATACGTACATACGTAGAACGAAAATCGAAGTAGGTATTTAAAATCACTAACGAGCTCAACATTCGCACACGAATCAACAAATCCATTACCGCCTCTGTCAGCCCTTTAATCTTCAAATTAACAACGAAAGCTTTTTAGGCATTCGCCGACGAAAATTTAAATCTTTGCTAGGCTAAACCGCACCCGCACCTTCTACCTTTTCTCTATACTTGTTTCGTGTTACAGTGTATTGAAAATATACCAGAGTTGATTGTCGAAATGAAATCCAAGCTTTTAAATTTCAAAAACGATAATACCATTTCGGTAAGTATGTAATTTAGATTAGTTCATTGTTCGGAAATCGTTTCGCGAAATTTTAATGATTTAGGGATTTTCCAGATTAAATTGTTTTTATATGCAGTCGCTGATTTCAAACCGACGGTTAATATTTTAGGATATTTTGAAATTAATCGACCGTTATTTGGTTCGGTGAGTATGACTACGTGTTGTATGGTGTCTGCCTGTTTGATGAGTGAAAGTTGAATTGAAGGAGCAAATATCCTTTCAACGATGGATTAAAACTTATTTCAAATGGTGGCAGTATGCAGTATCTCAAAAACTCAACAAATTTCGTTCTGACTATTTTTGAATCAATTTCGAATTGAAGGAGCTACAGTGGGCAGAGTTCATAAAAAAATTAATCATGGAATAAAAAAAAAATCCTCGTCATTTCCATACTACCCATGAAACAATAAAACATAGGATATGCTTTTGCTCATTGAATTTTCTAAAAGACTTGGTATTTGAAATTTTCATGAAATTTTTCAAGTTCAAAAAGTCTAAATTGTTTATTTAACAAAATATCTAGAAGTCAGTATTATCTCTGAAATTTTTCAAGTCCAAAAAGTCAACGGAAATCTAAAAATGTTTCCAAGCTCAAACGAGTCTGACAAAATGTCTGAAAATCAGCGTAATATCTGAAATTTTCCAAATTCAAGAACTCTGTTCGACAAAATATCAGAAAGTTATCCTGATTTATAAAATCTTCAAAGTTCAAAAAGTCTAAATTGTGATTCTGACAAAATGTCTAGAAGTTAGCACTATCTCTAAAAATTTTTCAAGACTAAGAAGTCAATAAAAATCTGAAAAATTTTCCAAATCCAAAAAAGTCTGACAAAATGTCTAAAAGTTTAAATTCAAAAAGTCAATGAAAATCTGAAAATTGTTTCAAGTCCAAAAAAGTCAGACAGAATGTCTAAAAGTCATCGTCAGGGAATTTCGTCAAGTTTTTCGTTAGCAGTAAAATTTGAAGAGGATAAAAAACTTCTCACAATTTTTCACATTAAAAGTCCATTTTATGAGCAAAGTAAACGTCCTACGAAAAAAATGAATGAAAGCAAAATTGTAGAGTGCAAAATTTTCTTTCCGCGTAATAAATAATTGTTTTTCCCAAGTAGTTTAATTTTCGAGATATTTTTACTGAAAGTTGAAAAATCAGCTGTAATCTTTCATTGTACTTTACATATCTCGAAAATTAAGCTTCTTAGAAAAAAAAATTGATCACCGGAGAAGGGAAATTTTACACCCCACAATTTTGTTCCTGTTCATTTTTTTCGTAGGACTCCTAGTTCGCTCAAAATCTCGATTAATCTAAAAAAAAAACCTCAGCTGTTAGATAAAATGTCCAATCAACTTGAAAAATAAATTTTCTGAAGGAACTAAGCTTCCTATGAAAAAAATGAGTATAGAAACAAAATTGTAGAGCGTAAAGTTTCCTTTCTTTAATGATTCATTAGCTTTTTTTTCCTAGAGGGTCAAGTTTTCAAGTTATCTACGATAGAAAATTAAAGTTGAATTATCCAACTTTCAGTAAAATAATATCTTGAAAAGTGGACTCTTATAGGAAAAAACTAATTGCTCACGAAAGGAAGGGAATTTTTTGCTTTACAATTTTGTTTCTAATAATTTTTTTGGTAGGACCCCTCGTTCGCCCAGAAAATCAATTTCTTGAATTCAAAATGATGAAAAATAAGTAAATTTTCTCAAAAAATTAGTTTTGTGAAGAAACCCGACTTGATGAATTTTTTTCATTTTTTTAAACCATTCATTATTTTTCCAAAAACATTTCCATAACAAGACTGTGTCATTTGAAGGAAAAAAAAGGTACAACAATTCTGAAATTTATTCGTTAATTTTTTGAAGTTATTCTCATTTCCATATCGATTTTTTTGGAATCTTTTTGTTTCTTGAGAAATTTACAGCTCTTCTAATTTTAAATCTGGCCAAAAAATCATTAAAAGAGAATTTGTTCATTTTTCAAGGTAAGTACCTTTTATTTTCAAGATTGAAAATAGGTCTTAATCCGAATTTTTTTTAGAAAAGGAATTCGCTTCTTCAATTTTGAAGTTGGACCAGATGTCTATCTGGCGTTTTTTCAAACAATTAGAGAAGGTGGTATTCAATCATATCAAACGCCAGACAATCTGTAATCCGCAGTCGGTACAACACATTTGTAAACATGTCAAATATGTTGCCTACTCAACCTCCGATTTTCTATGTTTCAGATTATCTCAGTACTGGTGACTTATATGATAGTTTTGGTGCAATTTGGAAACAATTGAATAAACAAATCTCATCTAAATGCATTCAGAATCCTTTACAATTAATAATTATCAAATTAATCGAATTTCGATCACAATCGCCTCGTAAATTAAAAAAAGAAATAAAAAACAATTCTCCATTTCGATCTGCCAAAAACCTACTCTTTCGTATAAAAACTACCTATCGATAAGTTCGAACTCGTTCAAAGGAGGAAAAAGCTTTGAAAAAACCTTTACAACGAATCGAACAAGCCAAACAACACTAATCTCTTGGCTACTGTAAACATTCGACTTAATCGCGAATAAAATATTCAGCAAATAAACTGATAAACGTAAATTTCACACATGAACGTGTTTCACGCTCCAACATATGGGAAAATGGCTCGACCGGGTCATTTAAAAAATTCATTTTTTTAGACGACGAAAATTTTTGACGGAAACGAAAAACGATGCGGGTCGGTTCGGTTGACGATGTACGACGGTTTCACGGCTTCCACTAAAAACGTCAGGTTTGATGTTCGTCATGTAAAAGGACGTTTATTTTTTCAAGATTTCATTTTGCCGGTTTTGAAAACTCAGCGGTTATTGGGATTTGCGCCGTTTTATATCGAGCGAGGTAGGTTCTTCTCTAAATGGCTCGGATGCGACCATAAAATTACATTGTTTTTAGGGAAATACGCGCGAAATTGGTAACACTGGAGGTATTCGGGTGAGTACGTTTTCCATTTTTTTCCACTTTTCCCAATATTACTCTGCTTCGATGAATTCGCTCATTCGACAGAATTGTTTTGTAGGTCGTTTAGATGACGAATCTTAAGCCATAGAGAAGGGGCGAAGAACGAATCTGTCCTTTCGTCTCGGTAAAGAGGTCGCGAACGAAATTCAAATTATATTAATTATACGTAGAATTGAGCAAATTACGAGCTTGCATTTAAAAATGAGGCAGTATCTAATTTGCATAATCTAATAAACACCTTTTTCAAGCTGTAAAAAATATCTAGTGTCGAGGAATCTCTCGAATCGTTCACGAACGATTTATTTTATGAAATTAAAATGGAAAACTGCAACGTACCTGGAATTGAAATCGGAATGACATTTTCTTCCATAAATAGCAAATGAAAATATTCCGGTGATGATTCTGAAATCAAACGAAAAGAAATGTAAAAAATTGAAATTCCTTTTTCATAAATTTTCACGAATAATTTTACAAAAACAATTCAATACGATTTAAAAACGTAATAAAATTATATTCTTATATAAAAATGTCATTTTCTAGGCAAAATAGCACTCGGTTTCAATTGGGCCACCACATTATACGGAATACTGAGCTACGTTCTTGTCATATCGTTCACATTAACAACGCAATACCAAATCGTAACCAAAGAGATCAAAACACAGAACGTTACTTTTAATGCGGCACTTGTTGGATACTTGAAGCTATTAGCTTTAACACAACAGCTCTTGGGCCCTTTGCCTTTCTTGGTGCAAAAAACAAATTTTCAACGATTTCTTAAAAAATGGATGGTATTTCAGGTAGTTAAATTTTACAACCGATCGTTAAATTCCTTTCACTCGTACACGGTTGATTTTATTTTATTCATTGGTTCATTGTTTAGAGTACCTACCTATGTCTGCCTGACTGTCTGCCAACCCTTCTTCTCTTTTTCTTCGCTTTACTTCGCAAGTATACACGATTTCATGTAATACGATTAAACGAAGGGTCATTTTGTTTGTTTTTTTCTTTCCTGTAAAACTTCCAGCGAAATCGTTACCGAGAAAAATGTCTCGATATGGGATAATTTTATCGAGATTAACAAAGGTAATGAGGTCATGAAGAGAGAAAACCGAATACACCTAAAAAATCATTGTTCGTTAATTTATAAAAAAAAATCGACATTTTTCCAAGGAAAATATTCGTTGAAAAAGGCTCTGTGGTGTGGTAAGGGGGTTAATCGGATTCTGATCGAATTTCATAATTATTTTCAAAGCTTCCGATTTGTTATGGTAAAATATGATTTTAGAGCTTAGATTTTTTCGACCCCTACAATGACCCATGGAAATCGACTTTGACAAACTTCAAATTGCCACAGAGGACACCATTTTGATGCGAGCACGAGAAAATTTTTTTTTCTTATTTTTCAGACCATTTTGCATGACACAGAATTTTTTTAAATTTTTGCCAAGGGGTAGATTATGCCTAAATTTTTAAAAAACCGTTTTTTAGCCCGTTTTCCTCCCTTAACTAGGTCATTTCTGGTCGAAAAAATTTTTTCTTGCAATTTGTTATCAATGACACCAAAATACACCATCAACCTGCATTTAGATCAAATTCGTTCATTTTTTCTCTTTTTTCCAATTTTATTTTAAAAAGCAAGTCTTACAATTCCATATAATAATTCGTAAATTGGAGTTACATTTTTGACCAGAAATGACGATTTCAACTAAAAACTTGAGAATTTTAATCCAAAATGACAGTTTTAATCAGAACTGGTATTTTTTAAAGAAAAAATGACAATTTTGACCAAAAACGATGATTTTTGACCAAAAACTTTGATTTTGACCAAAAATGTTGATTTTTACCAACAACGTTAATTTTGACCAAAAACGACAAATTTTGACCAAAAATGACAATTTTGACCAAAAATGACAGTTTTGACCCGTTTTTACAAAGAAATTACGATTTTGACCAAAAATGACGATTTTGCCCAAAAATGACAGTTTTAACCAGAACTGGCATCTTTTAAGAAAAATTACAATTTTTACAAAATTAGAAAGAAGATAGATTCACTCTTCAAGCGGACATATTGGTACATTGGATATGTTTTGTCTTTTTTTAAGTCCAAAAAAGTCTGACAAAATGTTTGAAAGTCAAATTTTTAAATTAAAAAAATATCTTAATATAAAAGTAAGCGTTATCTTTGAATTTTTCTAAGTTCAGAAAGTCAGTGGAAATCTGAAAATTTTTCCAAGCCCAAAAAAGTCTGACATAATATTCTAAAAGTCAAGTCTGACAAAATGTCTAAAAGTCATCGCCAAAGAATTGGACAATTAAGATGGG
>FIZU01021684.1:0-11494 GCA_900064475.1 Pseudococcus longispinus | reverse complement strand
CATCAATGTTGCATCAACATTTCATCAATGTTGCATCAACATTTCATCAATGTTGTGCCAACATTTCATCAACGTTACGCTAACATTTGATCAATGTTACTGGAATATTTCATCAATGTTACACAAACATTTTGTCATGTTCCAACAATATTTCATCAATGTTGCAATAATATTTCATCAATGTTGCAATAATATTTCATCAATGTTGCATCAACATTTCTTCAATGTTGCATCAGCATTTCATCAATGTTGCATCAGCATTTCATCAATGTTGCATCAACATTTCATCAATGTTGCATCAATGTTGTGCCAACATTTCATCAGTGTTGCATCAATATTTCATCAATATTGCTGCAACATTTCAACCTTTTTTGTATCAATTTGGATTCAACATAGAATCGGTTTTGTGAATCGGTGCTGCTGCAGTAATGTTTCAACATTTCATCAATATTCCATCAATATTGTTGCACCATTTCATCAGTTTTTGTATCAATTTTGATCAACAATTAATCCGTTTTGCAGCAGTTTTGCTTCAATAATGCTTCAACTTTATCAATACTGCACGAACATTGCATCGATCAAAGCATCAATGTTGTATCCACATTTCATCAATTTTCTTCCAACATTTCAACAATTTTTGTATCAATTAGGGTTCATGTAATCAGTTTTGTATGTATCTGTTTTGCTTCAATGATGTTTTAATATTTCATCAATTTTCGATATTACAGCAATATTTCATCAAGTTTTTGTATCAATTTTGGTTCAAAATTTACTTGTCACCTGTTTTACATCAGGGTTGTTTCGAGGTGCTTTAACATATTTTCATCAATATTTTTATAATGTTCCTCCAACATTTCATCAATATTTCATCAACGCTGGATCATGATTTCTTCAATGTTGTATCAGCATTTCATCAACATTGCTCCAACATTTCTACAATTTTTGTATGAATATGAGTTCAAAATTCAATCAGTGTGCCATCGATGTTGCCTCAATGATGCTTCAACATTGGATCAATATTTCATCAATGTTGTCTCAACATTTCGTCAATGTTGTCTCAACATTTCATCAAAATTCGTGCAACATTCCGTCGACATTCGTGCAACATTCTTGCAACATTTTGTCGACATTCGTGCAACATTCTTGCAACATTTCTGCAACATTCTTGCAACATTTCTGCAACATTCTTGCAACATTTCTGCAACATTCTTGCAACATTTCTGCAACATTCTTGCAACATTTCTGCAACATTCTTGCAACATTTCTGCAACATTCTTGCAACATTTCTGCAACATTTCTGCAACATTCTTGCAACATTTCTGCAACATTTAAACTATTTTTGTATCAATGCAAGTTCAATATTCAATCAGTTATTTTGCATCGGTGTTGCTTCAATAATGCTTCAACATCTCATCAATATTTCATCAAAATCATACCAATTTTCGTCAACATCCAATAAAATATTCTCAATAATCCATATTAATACCGACGAACAAAATACACGAAGAAAAAATTGCCCTCATTATAAAACGTACCTCTCGCACAAGAAATCTGAGACTATATTTGTATAAATTCTACTCGTCGCGACATTTACCTTCGTCCTACTCGCGTATTCTGCTCCTTCGCTGGAATCCAGCACCATCGAGGCCACGTACGCGAATCTAATTTAAATCGATGACATCGAAATCGTTCTCTCATTTCGTGCTATGCCGTCTACGTCTCTCTACGTACACCCATAATGATTCTTTTTTTTCTAGCCCAAAACGTCGGCGGCGGCTTCGCTGCGTTCCTTGTCCAAAAAAGCGTCGGTCGCTTCGCGAATCTCTGATTTATTCAAGTCACACCGCACTAATGTGTCGTGTACGAGCATACCGGCGAAATAAACGAATTAAATTACGTAATTTGGAGACTTTACACTATATCAGGTAATGGAGTACGTGAAGAACATGGCGAACGGGACTGCCTAGTGCCTATATGCGAAAACGAAGGGAAAACAAAACGCTAGCGACGTTGCTCGGGTCTTCTTTCTTCGGTACCGTGCCATACGACGAAACACAACACAGAGCGATATGTACACGCGAGAAAAAATAACATCTACCAAATTCGATTTTAAACCCAGCTGCTGTATGGAATCTGATATGAGAATGGAAACATGACACCGGAGGATTAGTTCAGCCTTTCTGCTCGTCTCCATCCGTGCACTGTCGTTTTCTATACTTGCCAACGTATACACGAACTCGCATTCTCGACGAACGAAGATTCGAAAAACGAATAGAAAACACAAACGTACGAAATACACTTACACATATTACATGCTTTTTCAGCTCTCATCCGCGTATATAGTCTACTTGGTAGATTAACGGAAAAACGACGCTATCCTCTATATCGAAGATATACGAAAACGTCGGGAAGTTCGCAAACAATTAAGTATCGCAATGCTCGCCCCCACTCACCCTGCTTACGGATTTTCCAATCACTAGGGAAAAATACGATGCTACAGGAAGGCGGAAAAACGCCCGTCGCCGAGCCAAAGGCACAGGCATCGGCGGCTCTTCCGAGCGACATCGCGTCTCGTTTTAATTAATCCTCGTATATTTATCTTAATTAGCGACGGCGACAATTTCAATGCCAATATCGTATCAGTCGTTTGTTACACGACTGAAAAACTCGCAATTCTCTTCCCCCTTTCCCACCCCGACCTCGTCTTTCCTCGTCCGCGCTCGTCGATCTCATCGCGTTTCAAAAATTAATCAAATTGCCAACAGAATTATACTCAGAAGCAGGGTACAACTTTCCGACTGACATGACGTTGATGAATTATACTCAATTTTTCCTTCGATTTATAGAATTCAATCTGAAAGTTGAACTTCTAACGCGTCTATATGCGAGTTCACCCCCGATCCCTCTCGCACTTCCGTCCTCCTGTCTGTACGCCCATGCCTATGTAGTTTCGCTCGCCATCGTCGCCGACTTCGTCCCGCGGTGCCGGCGTGAAACCGATGTTACACAGTTACCCGGATTAAATACATTAATAATAGTCAGGCCACTTTTAACTTTGCGTGTTTAACGGGTTAAAATACGTGCCGCCGCGCCCCCGCGCCGTCCTTCTTTCCTACGATTTTTCCCTAATGCTGGGGCACCAAAAAAAAAGAGATAAAATCGCACGATTTCGTTTATCGGACCATTTGTTCCGGCGAATCGAACGTGATGGCTTTGGGGGTTGTCTGTTGTGTTGAAGCGCGTAAAGTTGCCAGTCGGAGTCGAAGTCGCACACAAATACACGAATGATAAGTTTTGTATGTGGTGTACGTGCGATGCTGTTCAACGTGACATTAATCTCGCGTTTTTGGAATAAGGCGAATAGAAAAAGACCCGGAGTACCAAAGTAGAGAAAATTTTCACCAAATTATCGTTGATTTGATTAGTCCTATATTCATCGATATAGTGCCTGATCAAGTGATCAGCTCAATGCAGAGATGTTCGGAATTATTGAATATCTTTATGTTATTTTTCACCGGGGGGGGGGGGGGGGAGTCACATACTGTGTGCTAAATGATTTGGCGTTTTCTTGGCAATAATTTTCAATTTTTTTCCCTGCATAAATTGAGAATTGAGAAATGGAAATTTTTTATAATGACTTGTTCGGAAAAGGGCAAAAATGGTTTTCAAGTGGCAATGGCGTACCCTTAGCCTGGATCACTAGTTTTTCCACGAATCAGTTAATTAGGAGCTACCCCTCCCCTCTCCCTTGATGAAGAATCAATTTTGCATTAAAATGTGTAGAACTTCAATAAAAATGAATGACATTATAGGGTGTCTCTCTGGTCATGGAAGTCATAGAAAAGTCATGGATCATGCAAAAAAAAACTACATGGTCCTAGAAAAGTCATGGATTTTACTGTTGAAATTATGAATTTTTGGCTTTTTATTGGATATAATTCAGATTGAGCTATACTTAATTAATTTGAATTTTTTTCGTGTTTTTTTAAAAAAATGTATTTTTTGAAATTTTTTTTCGATAGACTACTAATGACGGGATGTCGAACAGGTGCTAAAAGTTGGAAAAGTACTGAAAAATTGATAGATTTAGTTCAAAAAACCTCTTTTTTCGTTAAAATTCTCATTATTTTTTTTTTAAATTAGCTATTTTGAAAAAATGTCAGCTTTTGGATTTTTTTGTGTAAAAATTTTTGCCCTTGCAGAACCTAATAATATAGAATATTTTTTAATAATTTCACGTAAAATTGTATTCTTTCTCCCCTCCCCCTCCCCCAAATGACTTTCTGGCTTTGCCATTAATAAATTCAACTTATTACATTATTTTGAATTTTTCTTGTTAATTTTAAAATTTATGAACCTCGATGTTTATTGACACATTTACTCGCACACATCAAAAAATGTTTAAAAAATAACGAAATTTTGATTTATTCCTGTCCCTCAAAAAAAAATCAAGAAATATTGTTTTAAAAAACCACAAAATTTTTATTTTTTCTTCCCCAAATTTGAAAATTAACGAACCTCGATATTTATTGACACATTTACTCGTACACATCAAAAAATGTTTTAAAAATGACGAAATTTTGATTTTTTTTGTCGCTTCCAAGGGTAGCAAACCACCTGAAAGCTGAAAGCCAAAAGCCAAAAGTCAAAAGCCGAAAGCCGAAGCCAATACTGACTGAGAAGCCGAAAGCCAATTACGTTCGGCTTTTTATTGGCTTTTAATCGTTTTTTTCATCTGTTTTTTGGTTTTTTATCGACTTTTATCGGATTTTTTCCCGGCTTTTTACCGACTTTCTTTGGCTGTTTTTTAATCGACTTTTATCGGATTCTTTCTGACTTTTCATCGTTTTTTTCCCAACTTTTTTCAAATTTTTTTCCTGCTTTTTATCGCCTTTTTTGGTTTTTTTTTATTGACTTTTATCAGATTTTTTCTGACTTTTCATCGTTTTTTTCCCAACTTTTTTCGACTTTTTTTCCGGTTTTTTATCGACTTTTTTTGTTTTTTTTTATCGACTTTTATCGGATTTTTTCTGACTTTTCATTGTTTTTTTTCCAACTTTTTTCGACCTTTTTTCCGGCTTTTTATAGATTTTTTTGGATTTTTTTTATCGGTTTTTTCGGCTTTCTATCGTTTTTTTTCGGTGTTTTATCAGCTTTTTTCGGCTTAAAGCTGAAAAAAAACGAAAAAAAGTCGATAGCCAGCCGAAAGCTGTTATTTAAAATTTTGTAAGCCAAAAGCCGAAAGCTATAGCTAAAGCTGATTCGTTAGGCTTGACAGCCCCTCCCTTCAAAAAATATTTTAAAAATTGCAAAAAGTGGGAAAAATGTCAAAAAAATAGTTTAAAAAACGACAAAATTTTTATTTTCTCTTCCGCAAATTTGAAAATTGTTAAACCATGATGTTTGGTGACACATTTGCTCCTCAAACGAAATATTTTGGAGAAAAATTGCCTAAATCGGCCAATTAATAGAGGCTGAGAAACTATCACAAAGTTTTTTCGAAAATTTATTAATATTAATATATGTAGGGGGGGGGGGGGGGGTTGTAACTCATAAATTTGAGAAACATCTTTCCAAAAGTGTTACAAAATTCTGAGAAAAGCGCTGAAAAAATGCTGAGTTTTGATTGGAAAATTTTGTGAGGCATCCTGTCAAAAGGATGTTGCTATAAATTAAAAAGAAATCGGGAGGTATCAGCATTTCAATAAATTTTTAAAAATGCAAATAAAAAGTCATGAATTTCCCCAAAAAAAATTCCAATTAGACATGCTGAATTAACAGAATAAACAAAAATTGAAAACAAAAACGAAAGTCAGGAGTTTGTAATCAAAACTCACTTTTGCCAACTTTGTCAAATTTTTGAAAAAAAAACACAAAAAACCATTCCGACATCAAAGTGTCTCACAAATGCTGAAAATACTGAATAATTCTTCCATTGGACAATTGGGTGCTGAAAATCGAAAAAGCGCTTGCAAGTTCTGTATTTTTCATTCCAAATTCACCCCCTTCCTCCCTCCCCTCTCCCCTCCATTGATCACTTGAAGTGAAGAAAAAAAGAAGAAACGTAGTTTCATTGTTATCAATTGTTTCGCCCACTTCTTCAAAAAAATTTCTTTGATCTCATTTACTTTGTGTTCTGAATTTGAGTATTTGTGCAGAAATCGAAAACGGGGTGGGGGGAAGGAGACTTGAGAAACTGCCTTTCGAGTGTCTTACAAAATTCCAAAAAAAAAGTTTTGTAAAACTGCTGAAGAATTTTTTTGAAAATTTTGTTAGACGTCTTTTTCCAACGAGAGATGGATATTTTGGAAAATATAAGTTTTAATTTTGAGCTTCTGATTTTCAGTGTAGACCTACATATTTTCTTCTATGGAAAATGTGGGTTTTGAATTTTCAACTAGTTTTTAAGAACAAATTCTAAGAAAAAGAATATGAGTGAGAGAGCTCCAAATATGTACGTTGAATTGCAAATTTTGAAATACCTTATCCAAATCAGGAAAATAAACAAAATTAATTTTTTTTGGAAAATGAGAGTCAATTTTGTACTAATTTTTTTATTTACCGAATGAAAATATTGTCAGAAATTAACAGGAATGATATAACCTGAAAGCTCATTTTATAATTTATTTTTAACTACTTCAATCATTATGAAAATTGACCAAAATTGAGTCCTTCTCGAATTACACGTAATTACGTATACAGGGTGTTTCACAAGTGAGGTTCCGCCGTCGAATCAGTCAGTAGGCAGCCCATCTTGAGTGCAAGTGGGTCTGTTTGTCAATCTTTCGAATTGCAGGAGCAAGTAATATTTCTTCGAAGTTTTTATTTGATTAAAAAATTTTTTTTGTAGTAATTTTCATTATTTTTGTGGTAATTTAGTAGCTCATGAAAATTATTATTCAAATCCCTTCGATTCCATGGATCTTCAATTTTTGTGTCATTAGTGCAATAAAGGTTGCCTAAACAAATCGCATCAATAGGCATTGGAATTTTTTCGAATCACCCCGTATAATGATAAAATTGGCAGAATCCTACAGAAAACTTTGATATCCATTTCCTACTAATTTCTTTTTCTGGAAGGCGGAATTGAGCCATAATTTGAGGAGTCTGATTACCAATTCAAAAATCATCTTCGAAAAAATTTTTTAGAGCGTTTTTAAACCTAACTGAATTCGTCAATAACTGGACAGTTTGGAAGATTGCAGTTCCTTCAATTCATACCACAGGCAAAATACGAAACAGATCAATTTCAAAAAGCTCTTATTACGATATAATCCCACAACACACGAGCCGTCTGCAAATTTTGGTCCATTCGAAGCACCACGAGTATTTAAGGATTATCACGTCAATGAAAACGAAGCACATTCGGAGCCCCTTCAGACATCAAAATCGACAACTCGCACATGGGAATAATTTAGAATGCAGTAGCTTAATACGAAAGGCGACGAATTATACACCGAGAAGAGAACACACCCCATAACGTAAAGCTGCCTTACCTTCTTTACTAAACTTCATCATCGTATTACACATACAATCGCATCTTGACTTGGCAAACGAACCCAAGCCACCCTTCTGCCTCTTGTACCACAATCAAGCCGCAAATCGTTTACAACCCTTATACTTTTCACTTATTATTATCCTCGAAAACACGCGCTTCTCGAAACCTCGCTTCTGCTGCGCCTCCTCATCAAGTTCTTTGCGAACTCTCTCGTTAATACACGAAGCGCGGAAAAATATCCGGTATTAGGTGCTCGCAGCATATCTCCAGCGAGCATATTAATATTTGATGAAGTTATAAATAGGCAATCAATTTTAAGCAGGCAAAGGTGTTACACGTTGGCTCGTGTCGAACTACAAAGAGGCGCTTTCTTCTGCAACAACAATAACAACGGCGGATAGGTGGCTGCGGTGCGACGACGATGGTATTAACCTGCGTAGCAGATTTGAATGCTAATATGTATAAGACGAAGGAGAAGGTATTATAAACGGTAATGAATTTGCCATCTTCGTATTCGTTATTATTTTCCGCGCGAATAATTCATGGAAAAGTTACTCGTCGAAAACGGCTGGGGCTGGAACCAGCGAGGCAAACAACGCAACACTTTAAGGCGAGACCGAACCAACTCATTAGTAGATTTTGGGACGGACGACGAAACTGAAAGTGAGCATCGCAGATGAGGAGAAAGAAACGTAGACCTTTTTGTAGTCGTACATAGCCCAAAATTGGTGCAGCCTTCGGAAGGGTTCTGGGTACGTTGTCGTCGTCGTTAGCCTGCTAGTTAATGAGAAAACCCATTTCGTTGTAGCACTGTGATAGCTGCAGATGCCCAGATTTGACGAGGTGGCGAAGGTGGCAACGTTTCCTTTATTTTAATATTTTTCTTCTTCCGCGAACTGTATTTTTTCGCCGACAAATTGTCATTCGATAAAAAAGTACACTCGAACGAATTACTTCGTATTTATGAAACGAGCTTCGTTCGTTCGAAAGGCTATAAAACACGTTGAGTAAACACAGAGTACGACCGACTCGACGAGGCATCCGAAGAGAAAAGCAAGACGTTCGCAGCAGCGACCGGGGGAGCTTTCTATCTTAATAAAATACCATCTCGTACCGCAACGGCTGGTTTTCTCTTTTTGTTATCATTATATCGGACGACGAGAAGGTTTAAAAAGGCCTTCTCAGCGTATTTTATGAATCCAATTACGTCGCTGGCTCGATTCGGCCCCGCGAACCATTCGAACTCGTCCCTGCCCCGTTGCCTCGGTCCATCCTTTTCCAAGATACTCCAGCTGGGGTATTAAAAACACCTACTGTAAAATCGAATATTCTCTTCGATGTAGTACGATGGTCGACGAACTCGGTTGTGCGAGTATATTTAGAGCAAATGACACGAATTCGTGTTCGTCTGTAATTTGGATTTCAGCACGAGGTTGAGCGATGACGAACCGACGTTTATTTTTATCTCATTTTTGGGCGTGAAATTTTAATGACGAAAGCCGACAGATTTCATTGGACGAGGTGCAGGGTAAACTGACATGCTTTCGTGGTTGTTCTAGCTCAATTCTGGGCTCGTATCGACGACGATGATTACGATATGACGATTTCGTCGCCGAAATGAGAAAATTTGCCAAGTTTGAGGGTGCCGAGGACACCAGAGGGATGAGACGATCGAGTTTTCATAAATTTCGGTACCGGAGCAGGGCTCAGGCCGCAGATGGGTGCAAGAAAAAGGGTCTGCGAGGTAGTGAAACGTAATATTTCATCATTTCGTCTCTCAATGTTTGGTATATAAACTTATCCGTCGCCGGGTTCGTTGCGAACCCGATCCAGGTCTAAATTCGCCGCAGCCTCTTTAATTAAGCTTTTGTGGAAACTAATTCTTCCAAGTAGTCTGTATTCGTCATCGTGGTCGCCCTCCCAAACAAGAGCCCCAAGAGCAAGCAGGGGTGTTTTCCTTCTCTCATTACTTATTCCCGAATTGTTAATATCTGAAGTTTGCGTGTATACGAAATCGACTAATAGATCGGACCAAGAATGACGGGTTCTCGGCCCGAATGAGCTAGTGCTGCGGAGAGTGGAGGCCATGGGGTACTATTCAATGTAGATTGTTGGTTTTTCCAAAAACGCCCGACAATATTAACGGTTTAATTCTCGGATTAAGTCGGCTTGGTAAATTTAAACGTCTCCGGTAACGCCGTCCAGTAATTAGTTTTCGTGTTGGCCGGCGCAGTATGGCGATGACTCGAGCTGCCTGCGTTTTCGTTCGTTTACCTAGAGATTCGCTAGCACGAATATTTCGCCGGAGACGACTCGATGGGTTGCGTTTGTATGTGAAATTAATTCGAGGGAGTTGTTTCACCCGAACTAGCTATTCATTGTGTGTATTCGGGAGATGAGGAGGCAATATAACTAACTTTGGCTTAGGTAGTTTTCCGCAGCTGTTTTCATATTTAATAATATATTACCTATTACCTATGGTAGCGAGGAATATACCTGGGTGTAATTAGTATACGACTCCTGAAGCGTCGAGTTACCCCTTTGCCGCAGCTTAGGTATACTATAGAATATAGCTGCGAAGATGAAATACCTTATTGTCGTTTTAATGATATCGCTCGTGGTAAGTGTGTGTACGAGTAAGATGTTCGCAGCGTCGACGTCGATGTACGAGTATAATCGTGTGACCAATTACTGCGATGAACTCGAACCAAGTGCAGGGTGCAATTTATGCCGGAATCGTGGAGTATATTTTGTGTCTCGTTTCTGATACCTGTATTAAAGAGTATTTCTGGCGTCCTGTAATATGAAAATGGTAACGAACTCGAGGAAAAAACCAGAAGCCAATTAAGGGTGGTTTTTTTTTATCTACGTTGATGCTCGTCTTCGTCTTGTATTCGATGTAATTGAAATAGGTTACGATAAACGGTATCTCTCGTTATCGGTTTTCTATTATTTTTTCAAGATTTATGCATAAAATGGGAAAATGCGAATTTTTGGCCAAAAAAAAGTAGGCTTATGAAATTTTGATGAAAATTACGATATTTATTGTGCGAAAAAAGTTCGAAATTTGAGCAAAAAAAACTTTGAAATATGATAGTATGTCCTTAAATTGTTAACTCGAGTGCTAAAGTGTTGATAAAATAGTCATTTTTTGTCCTTTAAACATCATTTTTCAAAAAAAAATTCGTCCTGGTTTCGCTTGGGTACTTGAGCGGGGATCATCTTGCTCCGCATAAATTATGTCTGCACTTACTTGGAAAATTTTTTCGAAAATTTAGCAATTTTTCAATTTTTCTTTTCTCGAAGCTCGTTATACATCTATTTTTTGCATTGTAGCCATCGGCTATGCCTGCTTTTGTTTTAATGTCATAAATGCCAGACGTACGAGTAAATTCAATGTTCTTACTGAATGAAAGAAGTTTTCGAATCAGCAAATTTTTCCATTGAATATTTTCAAAGGGAATTTGTGTCTGGGGAGAGGGTATTTGACAAATTAGAACTGACAATGTACGAAAAATTTTCGAAATTTATTTGTTCGAAATCTAGTCGTTGATAGTTTAGACAATTTGTTCAAAAATTGACTTGATTTTTGGTATACAATATTGGTCAAATGTGTGGAGCTGAGAGGGCGAATGCAAAAATCATTTCTTTTTAGTCGAAAATGTTTAAAAAAACAGTCACTTTTATAGATTTTCTTTTATTTAAATTATTTTTTGAAAAAAAATTTCCCCCTGGTAACTCCATCCTCATTTGCATAGAATAAGTACTTATCCCAGTATTTTAAAATAATTCGTTCAAAAATCAGGAATTTTTTTTTGGGAGGGAGCGAGGGGGAGGGGGAGAGGGCCTATTGACATGGATATGTCTAATGGCTGGGGTCAATCCTAAAGAAGTGTCCATTTTTTTGTTCAAATTTTTTGTCCAAATATTCTGTCCAAATTTTTTTTGTCCAAATTTTTTGTCCATTTATGTCAGACTTTTTTGGACTTAGAAAAT